>MINK01172093.1:0-36819 GCA_001735545.1 Phormia regina
AAACATTAAATTTGAAATAATATATTGATTTTTAAGTGGAAAAAGAATTGGAAAAAAACAAATGTTAAATAAAACTCCAGTGAAAAATTCCATTATTTGCAAACAATCCAATTTTGAGTACTTTAGTTAACAATTAAATTTTGTGTAAAATAATTTTTTTGTGAAAAATTAAGTTTTTTGTAAATTTTTTTTTTTTTTTTTTTTTTTGGAAATTTTTTTTTTTTTTTTTTTTTTTTTTTTTTTTGTCAAAAAATATTTTTTTTTACAAAAAACTTCATTTTTTGTAAAAAAAAATATATATAAAAGTTTTAGTTGTCGAATATTGAACATGGTATAAAATAAATGTTCGGCAATTAGAATACTGTGTTGGAATCCATAATTGTTCATAAATGTTTGCAAAAACAAAAACAAAAAAAAGAACTATTAACTCGATTTATTCAACGAAATTATGTTTCCTAGCTAATAAAATTTTTGTCCTTATCAATGTATAATTATCGCCATTCAACATCTTTCATTAATTTCTTCGGTTATCTTTATTAAACGGATTAATCAATGTTAGATAAATAAAATCTTGATATTTTGTATTATAATATTTGTAATTTATTTTAGCTTAAATATTTTTCATCGAACAGACAATATTTTCTTTTCATATTGAAACATACAAGAAAATTACAATGATAAAGAATTTATATTGAAAGCAAAGTATAATTCATTTAAAGTATTTCTAACAGTTTTCATAGTGATTCAGCATTACTTTTTATTTAATTAAAGTAGTTAAAAAATATTGATCACTCGCTCTAAATGTACGTGTATTATGCCTCTAAAGATTAGAAAATCTTATTTCATTATCTTTATTTTAATTTGTACATTTCTGTAGTAAAAAAAAAATAATTTATTTAAAGGTCTGCCAGTTGTATGCAATAACAAAAATGCAACATCATACTTCGCACAAGATAACACACATTCATTTATACAAACATTTTCAAGATAAAAAGAAAAAGGAATATGCTAAAGTAAAATTCACTAAAAGCTTTATCAGTTTTACACGTATTTTGTTTTTTCTTTTTACATTGTATTCACACAATTTTTTTTTTTTTTTTGCTTTTGCTTTTTTAATAAAAGTGAAAGCAGAAGAAAGGTTGAAAGAAAACATTTAAATTAATATGATTTTTTTACACAATTTTTAACAATGCTTGGCAGGCTATAAATTACTTACTTTTAATTGTACACTCGTTTTGCCATCAAAAGTGAAAGCCTCCAGATTAGGCTTCAATTCCAGTTCATAATGCGTTGGCACTACATTAAGTGGTAAACGTTGAAATTCCTTTTGCTGATTAGCAGCCATATTTACTTTTTTATTGGCAGATGTTTCTGTAGCGATAGTATCCTTGGAATTTTTTTCAGATTGGCCTGCTAAATCGGCAGATGTACGACTTAAAATGGTTCGATATTTTTCACAAAGATCGCCTAGGAGCGGAGCTTCACTAGATTTAAGCGGTGCACCCAATGATATCGATGAATAATCGCGATAAAATTGTTTTTGTACTTTGACGTATGGTTTGCCAGTGATAAATGTATTTAGATGACAATTTTCTAATAATAATTTAGTATTTTTAAAAAATATTTTTTGCAAACTAAACCACGATGGGGTTAATACACGACAAAACACAAGCGAATGAGGTTTATGTTTGTTAGCAACTATAATAGCACAAGCGGTAGTATTGGTGGTGGTAGTAGTAGAAGTAGAAAGACAACGAATTGTTTTGAAAACAACCGCGTTCCAACAACGTTGATGATAACTTTGCAAATGCCGACTGTGAATTATTCGAGTTGACAGCTGGCAAGTTGATACAACTTGAGTTGTTGGGGATGGTGGTGGTGGTGGAGATTTCTTAAGTGGCGATTGGAAAAATAGACACTGTTGTTGTTTCGGTTTTTTTTGTAGTAGTGTTAATTGTTGTTGCAGTTCTTGTTCATTTAATTGTAGTAGTTTTTGTTTTGAATATTTTAGGTTAACGGGACAAATGCATTTATCATCAACTGGAAAAATTATTAATTTTTATTTTCTTATGTAAATATGAATATACATATGTACATATGTATTTACTTATACATATGTATATAGGTATAAATATATATATTTACAAATTGAGAGAATAATTATTTTTAAGCGGGACACACGAGGAATGCAGGATTACATGGTTATTGATATATACAATTATTCTTTACCTTTACATAAATGCTGTTCAAATTCTGTATTCACTAAATCTAAATACAATTTATTTAAATCTGCAAAATATTTAAAGAAAAAATTTGTTCTATTTCAATTGTTAAAGAGCAATTTGTATCCACGAAATGAAATGTAGATGACTTGCTTTGTTTTTGTTCTTTGTTTTTCTTGTTTTTGTAGTTGTCATTGCCGGTAAATGTCATTTACTTTCACAAGAGTTGCCAGTATATTTATACTAAAATATTTCCAATAAGCGGAATTCTAGTTAGATTTTTATTTTTTAAGTACATAAACAAATGTATCTGTTGGATATATACCATATTTAAAAATTTATAAATAAAAATTCCAAGCAGTTTTATTTTTAAATACAAGATTCATTATATAATTAAAATACCAGAGATTAGTATTAAATAAAACACTTGACTACCCTATTTAATTTGCTCGTATGCATTTATACGTACTGTTACATATTTCATTAAGTATTTATGAAATTATCATAAAACTAATACCTGTTTTTGATTTCCAACCATTTAAAGCTATTCTGGAACCACATTTTACAACATGTTTATACATTATTTTTTAAAATTAAAAATAAACGGAAATTTTATGCACAGCTATCTCAAGTATCTTGATAAAAATGACATTTGCATGGAACGAGCACTGTTGCCAACTTTTTCGAAAAATATCGCTAAATTAAACTATAAAATAGTTAAAAAATATCTAAATTTTAAAAATTTTCAAATAGTTAATTTTTTGTTTATTGAAGTTCAATTGTAAGTCTTCCAAAAAAAAAAAAAACTGAATTTACAGTAATTTTATAAAATTTTACTATTTCTTAGATTAAATAAACCCATAAAATATATTGATCCTTTACTTCAAGAACGTCATAACTTATAAAAGACACTCAAAGTTTTCAAACGTCTTCTCAACTATATGCATGCGATATTTTTACAATGATAAATCTTTATATAATATTATTAACCTTCATGTCCTTTTTTGAACTATTTTGTACTTTTAGCTTTCTTCCAAAGACAAATAGGAAATTTAAATATCACATGGAATGTCAAATGTGTTTTTAATTAAAATATAAAACGTATTATTATACCAATTTTTTATTCCACAAACTATTTTTTCTGCACAGCTGGTAAATATAAAACCATTTAAAATCAAATTGTGTATAATAATGATATTATAATAGGATTCCAAAGGTATATTTGCGTAAATATGGATAAAATTCATATAGTTTTTATTTTTAATTTTCAGGAGATATATTTATAATTTTTAATTTTTATACAATATTATATAAAATATTGATATCAAATACCTATGTCTCTGCTAGGCTTTTATACATTTAAAATATTAATACAAAAAAAAAAAAATAATAATAATAACAATAACATAATTTTTTACTTGCTAAAAATACATATGTACAAAATATCGTAGCTAAGAACATATGTTGTGTTAGTTCATAATACACTATAATGGAATTGAAATTATGTTTTAAAATATTATTTAAAATTGAACTAAAGGTTTTAAAAAAGGCAGTTTTTTAATTGAAAATTCACAAGATTTCCCGTTAATAGCTAAATCATATTTTATCTAGCAAAACGTGTATAAAAATCTCTAGATTTGACGAGAAATCCGCTGGATTAGCGACAGTGGGAATGTGCAAATATTTATACAGCGTGCTGCCATATGTATTATGTTATAAGTTCAAATAAATTTCAAATTTTATTTGACATATTCCTGTTTTAGTAAATTGTAGTTCGATTGTTAACAAATAATTGATTTTTTAGTGTTATCCATTCATTTATTTCAGTAATATTTGGTCTGATTTAAAAAGTGTTTTGATTGTTTTAAACCTGGCAACACGTTATTTCTTATATCATGTGTGCGAAGTTTTCAAATATTCCAATATAATAATTGTGATTGATATGTATAATTAAACAATTGTGATTAATCGTAAAAACAAAAAAAAAAAAACAATTGTGAATGAGTTTTTTCAGCACTGCGCCGATTGGCTGAAAGCTCTTAAAATATCTCCGGCGGCTCGACTCAGCCGGCTTACAGCCGGTCGGCGCAGTTCTCTGGTTCAGATACCTTTAGCAGAGTTGATTTTCAATCTTGACGTTCATTATGTTGGGTCTACACGAAAGATTTTTCTATCATAACAAACGTCAAATTCTTATGATTCGAATTTATCACGTGTGAAATTTATTTATATTATTGCAGCTTTATTATATAATTATAAGAGCTCGAGCGAAGATAAATTTGTTTTGCTATCAAACGACATTTTGTTATTGTATTTTGTTGACTTTTATTACTTTTTAAAAAGAAGCGCATTTCAACATGAAAATCTCAATTAAATTATTGTTTGGGGGGGAAATAATATAAAATAAAATTAAATTGAAAAAACAAAACAAGTATAACTATTAAATTTTAGCAATATTCCTTGACGAAAAGCAAAAAAAAAAAAGTGATATAATTTTATCGACGTATTCCTATGTATGCTGAACAAACAATTGCAGCAGCTCCGCCGACGTGTTGTTACTTGTTATGATAGAAAAATCTCTGGTGTAGACCCTACCTTACGTCAATTCTATATCAAACAAACGTCGAATTTGAGCCGTCGCTGACAATTTTTGGCAAAGCCGCCGCCGCTAAAATCGTTCGGCGCTGGTCTCTGTTGTGTGACGAAAAAAACGAAAATCGTCGATTTCCTTGTGAACTGAAGAAGAATAATTAATTACGTAGGAAAATGATTTCGAGAGCCGCAATTCGTTCTGGTAAATAAATTAATAAAAAAAATTAAGATCTATATTCTCTTAATTATTACCAAATTGTATACAAAGTGATTTTAACCTTACTGATTAATTGCCGTTTATTGCGGCAAGTTTCTTCAGCAAAGTTTTCATAGTTTATGTAATCACTTTTGGCACGTAAGGCCGCAACAAATGTCAAAAATGTTCAACATTGTGAAAATTTTGCACAAAAATGTGCTTGTAAATATGGATAAATAAGTAAATATATTAAATTTTGTATAATTATTTATAGTTCAACGTCCATTGGGCGCTTTGGCTGTCAGAACATCATCTTCTGCTGCCGCCGGTGGTGACCGTCCCGTTCGCCCAGAACATCCTGGCAAGGTGCGTTTAGGTTTCATTCCTGAAGAATGGTTCCAATTCTTCTACAATAAAACTGGTGTCACAGGTCCATACACCTTTGGCGTTGGTTTAATCACCTACTTGTGTTCCAAGGAAATCTACGTAATGGAACACGAATACTACAGTGGTCTTTCGTTGGCCATCATGGCTATCGTTGCTGTCAAGAAACTTGGTCCAGCTGCTGCTAGCTGGGCTGATAAGGAAATCGACAGAATCGAAGCCGAATGGAAGCAAGGTCGTGAGGATGAATTAAAGGCCCTTCAAGAATCCATTGAGGCTGAAAAGAAAGAGCAATGGCGTGCCGAAGGTGCTTTAATGCTCATGGATGCCAAGAAGGAAAATGTTGCCCTCCAATTGGAAGCTGCTTTCCGTGAACGTGCCATGAACGTTTATAATGAAGTATGTGCTTTTGTATAATTTAGTCTGATAATTTTAAATTTAATTTGCTATATTAGGTCAAACGTCGTTTGGACTACCAAGTTGAGTGTCGCCACATTGAACGTCGTCTTAGCCAAAAACACATGGTTGACTGGATTGTCAAGAATGTTTTGGGCTCCATTACCCCCCAACAAGAGAAAGAAACCCTGAACAAATGTATTGCTGATTTGTCTGCTTTGGCTGCCCGCGCCAAATAAATATTTTTATTGCATTACATTTAGTTATTATGAAATATTGATTAATAAATAATGAAAACAAAACATAACACCTAAAAAAACACATAAATACATACATAATATTTGAAAAGAAAAAATGTGAAAATATAAAAATAAATATCGTCTGACGAGATTTATTAAGGAATCATTGCAGTTTGAAAGGTAAAAACATTAGCAAGTTTATGAAACATTTGAAAATACCAAGAAATAAAGTTTAAATTAAACTTAATATTTGTGTTTTTATTGTACAGTTCAGATTTTTAATAAAATTTTAGCAATGAAAAACGTTTATTCCTTCGTCAGAATAGAACAATTGCAGACTTAAATGTATTAATGTATTTATTTTCAATAAAGGGATATAATTAAGCTTAATACTTGAGATTTCAGTTGTCCCCCCACAATTTTGTTTTCTATCTAATATAATGATATTTATAAAAACGTCATATCCGTATTTTTTATATCTAAAATTATTTAGTTAGAAAATGTTATCCTTGTTATATCAAAACAAGGATAAGCAATCCTAAATATTTCTTATAGTATTCATCCGATTGCAAAGATTTAGGTACCAATTGTCTATTTCACAATTAATGTTTAAGCTCAAAGCTGAGCAATAATGTTTAACATAAGTTTTCTAATTTATTGCACTTTTTTGAAATTTATGTTTTTAACAAAACATGAAAATGAAACTTAAAACTTTGTCTTAAAAATAAAATCAAAGGAAAAACAAGATTTTCATTAAAAAAAGACATATTACAATTTGTTATGGACGTTTTCTCCACCCTTTGACATAAATTTGGAATCAAAAGTTTTTCACGTTTTCTGTCGACGTAATTTCTTATGTTAGGAAATAAAAATTTCTTCGTGGAGACGTAACGTACCGTCTATACTAGCCTTTTTCTTGTTCGCACATGAACAAACGTCGGCAGAGAAATACACATAATTTTTTCTATTTTATTTTGAGTTTGCTGAACATTTGTCGAACAAATCATAATTTTTTGTTTGCCGACAGTGTCACTTCGATACTTTTACATTCAGTGCCTCTTCTTCCACATTTAGCCATGTTAGCCCTACTTGTTTATGTCCATAAAGAACAAATTATATTATCGCAAAGGCAGCAGCAGTGTGTGCTGACACAAGCAGCTGATATTTTAGAATGCACTGTTTGTTACGGAGTTGATTACATATGGTCAGAAGCAGTTTGCAATGCAATTTTATTATAAATTCACTGCGTTGCTTTCATATTGAGAGCGAGACATAGAGAGTGAGCAAATAATAGAATAACATGTTGCTGCCATTATAATTACATTTGAACAAATTGAAAACAAACATCTTGCTTTATTCTACTTGTGTATTTAAGTCCCTCATTTCTTTGCTCACACTATTTGTCTTGCTATCAATATGAAAGCAGCGCAGTGACCATTAACACCATAACAAACTTTGTATTCGAAATTATCACCTGATTGTGACAGCGGACACTGCTGCTGCTTACGAGCTATTGTAATTTGGGATTAATAGTTGTCATCACTCTGACAGTAAAGCTGTCAATTGTCAATTTTCTATCACTTTTTCTATTTATACTACGTGTTGGTTTCGTTTTACGTGTCATTTTTATTACGAAGAGAAGAAGGTGCGAATGGTTCTTTTAATATTTTTCTGGAAAATTAACTGAATTTAAATTGCAAAATTTAAAATAATTTAAAGTTAATATTTAATAATTAAAGTAAATTTTAATTAAACTAATAAATTTAAAAGTGCATGTAATTAATAAGTGAATATTTAATTTTTCAGTTAAAGCTAAATATAATAAAAACTTATTCATCTTATTGAAAACAAGAAAATACTGTATTATTAAAACTAAATTTCTTCCACTTTTTATTTGGATATATTGCAGCCTTTGTACAAAAAATCCTACAACAACGAAATTAAAATGGCTCCACCACAGAGAATGCGCGTTGCTAATGAAAAAGCCAGCAAATATATTACAATGCGTGGCAATGTACCAAAATCTTCGGTAAGTACATAAATAAATAATTTTTAAGCATGCATTTCCAAGTGCAATTTATAATAACATTTATTATTGTGCGATAATTTGTCTTTTAAATGAAAAGTGCATTTTAATGATGACGAAAAAGTGCCACGCCAACATGTTTCCAAAAAAAAAAAAATGTCTAGTATATCTTGTTTGTTTGTTTTTTATATATATTGCGTTGTGTGTTTTTTGTGCGTTTTTTATTACAGGTTTTTCTTTTGTTTTCTTTTTTAAATCTTTCTTAAAATTCCGTTATGTTGGGGAATTTAAAATTACATGTACATGTTTTTAAGTTATTTTGCGTTTTGTTATACTTTAGAATTCAATTGTCAGATTAAAACGTGTCAGATTTTATCAATTTAGCCAATCGCAACAATTAATTTGGAATAGATAGAATAAATATGTATAATTTGATAACATATAAATAAATAAAAATAAACTAAAAAAATATAAAAAATTCATAAACACATTGTTTTTAATATTTAGTGAAAAAAAAAAAAAATGTAGAAATATTTTGTCTAAATAGCTGTGGTACTTCCAAAACCTATAAAAAATATTTTTTATAAACGCATAATCAAGAATTTTCAATTACTACCCCAATCTTAATAAAAAAGTTGGGGCCAAATATTAGAATCTCAGGGTGAAATAACGACGAAATTTTGTACAAATGTCTAATAAAAATTCGGAAACAAAAAATTGACATGATCCGCCCACTTTACTACCCATATAAGGTGTTATGTAGATACTAATTTTTGTTATGATCATTGCTACAATTTTTTTTACTCCAATAAATAAACTCCAATAAATGTTGACTGAAAATTATTTTAAATTTTTCGTAATTCTTATCCGTTCAATATTTTTAAATACAATAGCTTATTTTTATTATTTATGTAAATAAAGTTAGATATTTTTATTTTTTCTCAGGTGTTATCACATAGTAACATTGTTATTTTGGCTATCCATTAATGTTATGAAAATAAATAAAAGAAATGAAAATAAAAATAAAAAATTCATGCAAATTATTTATTAATGATCAGGACAGAGATTAATTTAATTTTAGGCCATAGTTATGCTTATCTCTAAAACCTTGAAGGCTTCAACCTCTTCACTTTAGTTTACGTTCAATTCTGGTGTAGCCATAATTTTCTGATAATTTAAATTTTGTCCATTGTATTGATTTAAGTCAGATACATTATTGCCAAGATGTGCTGGAGTATGTAATTTAAGATCATTTATATACAATAAAACTAAAGTCGATTCAAAAATGTGATTTATGTGATTTATGTCCTTAGAAATCCAAAATTCAAGTTAACTGCAAAATCCTAGGTCACAGGAAAACGATTTTATTTTGATGACCCTCGTAGTCAGTTATCCGAACTATCGAGTTTATATTCTAACTGTTTATCAATTTAAATTAATGATTTGAAACTTATTCTCTATTTATTTAAAAAGTATATGTATGTATGACTTTTATATTTTAATTAATATTCTTTTTATTTATACATTTACAGAAAGCTAAGGAAGGACAATATCCCGTTGGACCCTGGCTCTTAGCTCTCTTCATTTTTGTAGTTTGTGGCTCGGCAATTTTCCAAATTATACAATCCATTCGTGCTGCGTAAATTTATTAAAATAGAATTCAACAATTTGGAAGCATTTTTCTTCGGCTAAATTAAACAACAAAAAATAATATCTACAATCAATGTACACACTTAATTACATTCACACACCAAGCTCACAGCAACAACTTCCATGCTACAAAACTAAGACAAGTTAACTTAAAAGCAAACATTAAAAGCCAAAATGGAAAAGACAAAAGATAAGAGGTGTTTTTTTAATCATTGCTCTAAAACAAACTAACGCAACAAACATGTTATAGAATGACCTTAAACTAACTTACATTAATACATATTGAAATTGCAAATTATTTTTGTCGAAATATTGTTTTAGTTTGTAGTATGTTTTCTATCTATATTAAAAAAGATGCATTCCTTTGTTTGTGCGAAGAAAAAATATTTGTACTGTTTCTTAAGTGTTATTAAAACATTTGTTCAAATAGCTTTTCTTTCTCTTTTTTATAATTTACCTTATCCGTTCATTATGTGCTAAGTGCTAGTAGATAAAAATTTATATTAAATAAAATTCAAATTTATTATACTTTTCTTTTGTATAAAGATTATATATGATATAAATTCATATAAATATATAATATTACAATAAATATATAAATATGTATATTAATTTTTTTACTTAATAAACAATTTGAAAAATATTAAAAATAAAAACGAATATTTTTGTTATTATTGGTTATTATGCATTTGATATTTTTCGTTTAAATATACGATGCATTTACAACTTGCAAAAGATAAATAATTGGTATTTTAAAAGATTTTTTTTTGTAAATTAGTACTTTATAGAAAATTATCAAAAATACACAAAAAGCTCTTCAACTTTAAAAATATTTAATAGCACTCAAAAGTGTTTACGTTATTATTTTAACCGTTAAAGGTACGAATAATCCAATAAATCGAAGAGGAAGGTCTAATTATGACAAAACTGAAAATAATTAACTTTGGCAACCCGTGTTTGTGTTATCAGTTCATGGTGAATGATTTCATTAAAATACAAAATATTTAAAAATATAAATACACGATTTTTTCTAAATGTTGTTAAATTCGTTTGCTCAACCAACTTTATTGGCACCCCATAAAACACATCTAAATTTTAAAGATTTTCAGGTGGATATTATTTGCTATATTTTACTATTATAACCAATTAACTCTTTCAAATACTCTAAAGAAAGCTCCTTTGTTATTGTGCCACAAAAATGGATTGGAGGGAAAACGTCTACCCATAGACTGGGCAAGAAATTTATATGGAACACAAGAAATTTTAAATGGAATTAACCGAAAGAAATACAAAGTGTGTAGTTTATAAAAAAATGTAGAAATTTTATTTATTTTTGCATTTCTTACAGTTAAAATTTTCTTGCAACCAGGTTTTAACACCAAATGTAGTACATAACCTTAATATCAGCGATGATGAATGTCATGGTAAGGTTAAAAATATAGAATTAACAGTGATTCCTTGGGATAATCAATATGTTATGTATTTAATAAAAGGTAAACTTTAAATAGCAAATAATTATTTAAAAAATAATTGGTGAAATGCTTTTTTTTTAAGCTGATAATGTGACTATCTTATTAACTGATATGATCACAGAAAATATGGAAGTATTTATAGAGAATAAAATTTTACGCAACAGTATTAAAACCGGTATTGATGTATTATATATTAATGATGGTGTTTATCATGATTCGACAATGCTAAAAAAATGTCCATCGGAATGCATGTTAGGAGCCTTAGCTACTCTAGTAAGACCTCGTTATATTCTAGGTTTGTTCAAGGATGACCAGTTGCCTCCTTATTTACTAAATTCTTGTACTGACTTTCCTGATAAATAGATAATAAATAAAACATTAATTTTATGTTGCATTTGATGATGTATTTTTTTATTGTATAAACTTAAATTTAGCTTTACTTAAAAATATTTAAAGTTGGCTTTTAAAACTATACATATGTATAAAACTTTATCTACGTTCAGTTTTTATGTTACTAGCTCTTGTTATATTTGTTCGGCCGCCTCTATTTGTTTTTGACTGGGTTTGAGTTGTGGTGACACTGGCTGGTGGTGGAACAGTTGCGCCTAATGTCGTTTTATTTGAAGTCCCATTGCCAATTATACCAACTTGTTGCATTCCCGCTACTGCTTTGGGTACTACTTGAACATTTCCACTACCAGCACCTATACCGCCACCACCCCCACCAGGCACAACTGCTACGCCCATGGACTGTGGTGGCAATCTTTGTACGCCGGCCGTTGTATTGCCATTACCACCAACACCAGGCGGCAGTTGTTGAGTTGGTCCAGTGACAACCACATTTGGTGCTACACTACCAACAGCACCGGCCGGCATTTGGGCAGGACTTAAAACCATTCCACCACCGACACCAGCTTGTGTTATTGGACCACTCACACCACCCACTTGTTGTTCTGGTCTTTTAGGTTCACTCATATTGACGGCCTCATTAAAGGTCATACAAAATTCTCCTATCTTATAGACCTCACCATTTTTTCCCGAGTATAATGTTAAACAGTGACGCCATATTGATGCATAACCTTTGGTTAATTTAATTATATCCCCTGGTGCTATAAGCTTACCAGGTTCGTCCCATATACTAACATTAATGCAGGCTGTATGATCGCCAACTTTGAAGTTTCTAACTTCACGATTTTCTTTGGTCACTGTAGCTGTACCGATTTCCAGTACAATAAATATAACATTTATATTCTTTAGGCCGGGTTTAATATCTTTAATTGCTATACATTCGCCGTTGTACATGGTGTGTGTTCTTTGTTTTAACTTAAAGTATTAAAAAATAAATAATTTTATTTTACAGTGTAGTTGTTTAATAAATAAATTGTGATGCAGTTCAGTTGGTGGTATATGAATGTAATCAGTAGTAATGCTAATTCAGAGTTTTTCTCAAAGAATTTTCGATGTTTGAAAGTTATCAGTTTTACTAGTGGTCTTTACATAATATAAAATATTTAACATTTATTTTTTAACGTTACGTTGAGTCTACATTAGAGAAATTTTTATCAAAACAAACGTCAAATTTTTGTTTGAGTATCAGATAATTTTTTATCTCTTTAAATTCTAGGGGAAAACGAATATCATAATAAACCATGTACCAACAACAATCAAGATGTCGTCTTTTACCAAGCATTATCAAGACAAAGTCGTCAGAGCTCGATCGCTGACAATTTTCTTTTAACGCTGCAATAATACTGATATATTCAGTCTGATATATTCTTAGACAAAAATTTATCTAATGTATATTCAACGTTACGGATTATTAATATTTGCACATATTTAAATATATTTATATAGCCACTTTTTCGTGAATATTATCAACACTAGAAACTACCAAACAAGATTAATCATTCACAATTGTTAAAAGAAAGTTGCCACTGATATATCAAAAAAAGTAATTAACTTATTGACAATTATATAAACATTAATGAATTTCTTTATGCAATATAAAATAGATCCGATTTATTTGATTTTTCACTATTGACATTACTTTTATCGGTGAAAATAACGGTAAACATTTTTGAGCGAAATTTAATATTTTGGAAGTTATAGGTCGTTGAAAATCGAATATCCTTAAGAAACTCTCATTAAATTTTTTTTATAAAAAAGTTCAGTTAAAATAAAGAATTACATTAGCTTTTGGACATACCACAGAGTTAACAGTTCTTCCGTCCGAAAAACTTTTTTGCATTCATAGTCTGATTTCTTATGTTATTAAGTATATTATTTGAGTTATTTGAAGTAACACATATTTTGTTTTTCAAATTTTTGTTATTTTGTTTTTAAATTTTCTGACTACAAGAATTTTAAATGCCAACTCTCCCAAATAATTCTACCTTCTATAGTTCTATCGTCGAGGCATATTAACTATTAGGTAGAGTTGAAAACACAGCTGACTTTTTTTCTTATTTGTTATAGCTGTCAAATCTTTTCTTTACATGGTGTTTGTTTCTCTGTGTGTTTTTTATATATTTTTTGTTATTTTTTCAATGAACGAAATTTGACATTTAACGAAAACCAATGAGAGAATTTTTTTATTATTGTAGGATTGCTCTAACCTAATAGTAAATAAGGCTTGTTCTATCATGTTCATAACCAGTGTTATGAGTATTGAGGAAAAACTTAATGAGAACAATGCGCTCCATATAACGATGGGAAAAAACTAGGGAATAAAAAATTGTTATATTCATCATGATGAAACTATATAATTGCATCATGATATTCATCTTTCAGCGCACTAACAGCTGATTTTGAGCCGTCTCCGACCATTTTTAGAAAAGCCGCCGCCGCTAAAAATGTTCGGCGCAGGATTCTGCATACAACTGTATGCATATGTTCAATAAATAAAAAATGCAGAAAAATTAAAATTGAAAGTCTAAAATATAAACAAATTTATTTTTTATTAAGCACGCGCTATATATCCGAAGATTTTTCAAAACCACTGCCAACACAATGTCAAAAAGTAAAAATAAAAAATCCATTGCTGTTACTCAAAGCACACTACCTGACATCACTAACGATGAACCCATACAATTGGACAAAAGCGGCAATATAACCATAAAAATATTAGCTAAACCGGGAGCAAAACATAATGGTATAACAGATATTTCTACAGAAGGTGTGGGAGTGCAAATTGCCGCTCCACCATCTGAGGGAGAAGCAAATGCGGAATTAGTCAAGTATCTTTCAAAGGTATTGAATCTTAGAAAAAGTGATGTTTCGTTAGATAAAGGATGCCGGTCTCGTCACAAAATAGTGTTGATCAGTAAAGGAGTCTCAACACCGGAATCAATCAAGGAAAGTCTACGGAAGGAGATTGAATAATAAACTATAAGCAAATACACATGTATATAGTCGTTGGAAGGTGATGTTATAATAAAAAGCTAATAAAAACTATCCATCTTTTAAACATATTTCGAATTATATCGGTATTCGTTTTTCCGTGGTAACCATATTTCCAATTATGTCGGTAACGGTAGTTGTTTTTAAAGGCTTGCTATTAGTTAGGACTATTAACAAAACCTGTTTTTTTTAAATAACTTCCTTTTAATCTTTGTTTTGCATTACATGAATTAAAACTTAATAATAATGTTAATATTTATTTATTTATTTTTATTTTAATTCATAAATTGAGAATCAAGCTCAGATGGTCCAAATATGATTATAAATTTATAACATAAGGAAGAATTTAGATCCTAATAGAAGCTAATAACAGAAATGACAGAAGTAAAATGTTAATAATGTTGATCAAAATATTGTTTAAGTTTGCATTTAAAAGAGAAAAAATAAAGAAATAATTTTATAATATTAATTCTAAGTGAATTTGAATTGTATAATGCATTTTACATATATGTATGTTTATATTATGTATTATATACATACATATATTTTATCCTTAGGCATTAGTAAATATGTAATATGTATTTTTTGGCCTTGATTTTCATTAAATAAAAAGTGTCTAATTTCTTCTAAAGTTTCGTCAGAAAAAGCGTAAACAATTTTCATTGACATGCAGAAAAACGTAATATTTAATATTGACATATTGATGTTTGCAGATATGATGGAGAAAGGAAAAAAATCTACTCAGCCGAATATAGGACTCGCTTATGTTTTTCAATAATCTTGCTCAAACAAATTTAAACACAAGATACATTTTTTTTAATTCTTTATTTTTTATATAATTTTTCCTATTTTTTATACCCTACACCACCATAGGTGGTTGGGGTAATATGTGTTTGTGCAAATATTGTAACGCAAAAAAAAAAAAAATCCTACAACCACCTCAATGTAATAGAGTTTTAACACTCAAAAATACCTTCAAAATTGAAATATTTTAATGAAATATAACATAATAAGCATAAATCCATGAGCTAAATTTCATGAAGATCGGTCCATAATTGGGCATAGCTGCCATATAAACCCCTCTTTCGGAAATCACTTTAACGTGCATACATCCAATAAAAATGTTAGTATTAACATTATGTTCCACACAAATAACATTTTTACAAGTATCAATGACAGTGCAAAATTTCACGCAGATCGGTCCATAATTGACCATAGCTCCCATATAAGACCCAATTTCGGGAATCACCAAAAAATGCATAAATACATGTGAATTTTTGTGTTATAGTACTTTTTATTTTCCACTTAATACAAGTATAGGTCCATAATTGGTTCTTCCCGAATTTTGGTACACATAGGCAATGGTGTAGGGTATCATATGGTCGGGCTTGACCGATTATAGCTTCTTCTCTCGTTTAAATTACGTTTTATTTTCTAGGAAAAATTTTAAGTCTAATTGTGATTCTAAATCCGTCTTAAGGACTGTTTTAGAGAACTAGTGATTAAGAATTAATTCTGTATGACTGCATCACTTTTGAGAACTAATTATTTGTTCTTCAATGACTTCCCGGAACTGTTTAAAAAACTTGTTTAAAAAAGTTCATAAATCATTGATTAAAGAACTAGTTCTAAAACCGTTCCATAGAATGGCTTCTGGCTATGAACACCTTCCATAAAACTAGTTCTGATGGTGACAATTTCAAACAAAAAACATTGGTCGTAATGCCAACGCAGAACAAGTGCAGGCTAAACTAATTGTTTCCTGTTTTTTTCTCTTAAGTTTGATTTGTTTTAAGGTAATTCACAAAATATGTCGGTTTAATTATTTAATTTACGTGAGCTTTTTAAAAATTTACGTATTTTTAAAATACCTCCAAAAATATGATTTTCGATCAACAGTATACATAATTTTTAACTTTTTATCAAACAAAAAAAAAAAAAAAATTGCAACATATGATAGAAAAACGACGTCTACTACATATTAAGCAAAAACTAATTTAAAATTTGTTTTCATTCTCGCGAAATTAAAATTTTCAATGATTTTATTTCAAATAGTATTTTATTATAGTTTCAATATTTTGGACATTTTTCATCGTAAATTATATTTTTTGATTATTTAACCCCTTAGTTGCACAAATAAAATTTTGAGGTTTTCAGTTTATAATTTTAATGGCAAATAAATGGTTAGTTAGAGATATAAATCTACCCAAAAACGTAAATTGATCAAAAACTTTGTTTTACTCGATTATTATCGCGGTTTTAAATGAACTTATTATCTTTTTCATAAATGTATCAATACGATTTATTTGCAAAAATTCAAAATTTAACCTTTTAGGAACTAAATGTATAAAATTGATCCTCTAGCTCTTAATTGGTTAATTACGTATTATCTTCAATAGTAGCAGGATAGACCATTCCTAATGGTACATTAAAACCTAATAATTTTGAAAAATTTCCAAAATATATAGAATTACAAGTTTGATCAAAGAAAATATCATAAAAAATTTAAGTAAAATCTAAATATTTTGCGACTGAAAAAGAGACATAATAATTTAAATGAATATTCATGGTCATCATTTTATAATTTGAAGTTAATTTTCATATAACTTAAATTTTAATAATGATATGCCAATTTTCCGTAATTTTGGAGATGTTTTGAAAATGGTCCAGCCCACATAAATTTAAAGATTGAGATGTTATATTTTGGGAGTCATATAAGAACATACTAATCTAGAGGGGTACATTTGTGGCACTTTAATATGCCTTATCTATGCTTTAATATACATAATAAATTATGAGTATAAATAATAGAGGTATTCGGTACTAACAACTAAGGCTTTTGACCTATAAAGACTATATTATATATTAAATTTTATTGTATAGGTTGCAACGCTTTAAGATAGTAATGACAGTTTTTACATTTTCAATATTGTTTTTTAAAAGTTCTGGTAGGCAAATTTTGCCGAAAAGTCCAATTCGTGTGTTGTTAAAGTTACAATATTATATTATTTTTAATTCTTTTATTATACCCTACACCACCATAGGTAGGGAAGGAAATATGCGTGTGTGTTGATGTTTGTAACATCCAAAAATATTGATCTAAGACCTACCATAATTTATACCAATCGGCTTAGAATCACTCTCCGAGTCGATTTAAGGATGTCCGTCCGTACGTCCGTCCATGTAAACCTTGTAATCAAACTACGGGTCGCAATTTTGAACAAAAAAATTTAATGAAATTTGGCACATATAAGTTTTTATATTTTAAATCTGTGTGCCGATTTTCTCAAAGATCGGTTCATAATTGACCATAGCTCGCGTCAAGTTAATATGCGACAAAAATAAGTTTTATATAAAACATAAATGATACTATAAAATTTTATAAAGATCGATCCGTAATTTGCCATAGCTCCCATTTCGGGAATTACCCAAAAGTGTGTAAATTCATATTAATGATAGCATCAACGCAGTATTCTGAATTTTTGTTTTATTTTACACTTAATATGAATATCAGTCCACATTTGGCTCGAAGACTAATAAAAGACCCCTGCCCTAATTATAATGTACACAATGGTGTAGGGTATCATATGGCCGGGCTTGACCGATTACATCTTTTTCTATAGTTTTTTTTTAATTTTTATTCTATTTTTAATTTTTTCATTTTATTTTTTTCATTTTATTTTTAATTTTTTTATTTTATTTTCAATTTTTTTATTTTTTTTTTATTTTTTATTTTATTTTTTATTTTTTTTTTATTTTTTTATTTTTTTTATTTTTTATTTTTTTTTATTTTTTATTTTTTTTTTATTTTTAATTTTTTTATTTTACTTTCAATTTTTTTATTTTATTCTTAATTTTTTTATTTGATTATTCTTATTTTTTTTTTGTTTTATTATTCTTATTTTTTTTATTTTATTATTCTTAATATTTTTATTTTAATTCAATTTGTTTTTTTTTTATTCCTTCATTTTTAATTTTTATTTCGACACAGTGTAATATTCTCAGCTGATCTATAAACCACAACCTAATAATAATAAAAACCCAAATGATAATTTAAGTTGTTGTTAAACATTTTATTTGTTTATAATTTTTGTTTTACATTAAATTTCTTTTTTTTTTTTGTTTCAAGTTAAATTCATTGGCAACAAATTACACCATTAATAAAATTAACAATATAGTTTGCTCATGTTTTTAAATATTAAAATATAAATAATATTGTAAAAATGGAATACCTTAACACAATTACGTTTATCAAATAAGAAAATGTACTAATGTAACCATTTAAAACTACTCATACGAAGGAAACATCGATGGGAAAAAGTTAAAAAGAAATGTAATGTAATATAAAAATTTCATAAAATTAGGCTATGACTGGATGTTTGGAATTTCAGCTTTTATTTAAATTAAACCTTAAACAACTGCTTCTTACGACAATATAATTAAATTATGTGTTAATGATGATTTGTGTGGTATTTGTTTGTCGCTTAGAACGCGACTAACAAACGACGTTGTTTTGAGATAAACATCCCCCCCACTTCACTCTCTTTAGGTTTCATTACTTGCAAGTCAAGAGTTTGGGTTGGTTGGCGATAAGATGCTTGTGTGTTAACTTATAAACTACCTATAACACTAAAAGTTGTTGTTGTATTATTTGGTAAGCGTGTTTAATCGACTTCTTCCATGTGAGAAGCATCTTCGGTATCATCAACCAATGGAGGAGCGTCACCGGCACTTTGGGCGTCTTCGGTGGTCATGGGCTCATCTTCATCGATGCCGAGACCAAGTTTGATCATGCGGTAGATGCGGCAAGCATGAGTTTGAGGGCTTTGCAATGAGAAGCCAGATGACAAGAGGGAGGTCTCGAACAATAAGATTACCAAATCTTTAACGGCCTTATCGTTCTTATCGGCATCAGCCTTTTGGCGCAAAGTCTCAATGATGGGATGGTCGGGATTGATTTCCAAATGTTTCTTGCCGGCCATATAGCCCATGGTGGAGGTATCACGTAAAGCTTGAGCCTTCATGATACGTTCCATGTTGGCGGACCAACCAAATTGAGAGGTTACAATACAGCAGGGTGATTCTACCAAACGGTTAGATACAACAACTTTGTCAACTTTGTTATCCAAAATGGATTTCATTAATTTGCAAAGGTTTTCGAATTTAGCTTTGTCTTCTTCGAACTTCTTCTTTTCTTCCTCATTTTCGGGCAATTCCAAACCTTCCTTGGTAACGGAAACCAATTGTTTGCCCTTGTATTCCTTCAAGTGTTGGATGACGTATTCATCAATGGGTTCAGTCATGTAAACAACTTCGAAGCCGCGAGCCTTGACACGTTCAACAAAGGCAGAGTTGGCAACTTGATCCTTGGATTCACCAGTGATGAAGTAAATGTGTTTTTGGTTTTCCTTCATGCGAGAAACGTAGTCAGCCAAGGAACAGGCATCGTCACCAGAAGCAGAAGTGTGGAAACGCAAGAAATCGGCCAATTTGGCACGGTTGTTGGTATCTTCATGAACACCCAATTTCAAGTTCTTGCTGAATTGATCGTAGAACTTCTTGTACATTTCTTTGTCTTCAGTGAGCTCTTCAATCAATTCCATAGTCTTCTTAACCAAGTTCTTGCGAATGACCTTCAATACTTTGTTTTGTTGCAACATTTCACGAGAGATGTTCAAGGGTAAATCTTCAGAGTCGACAACACCCTTAATGAAGTTCAAATATTCAGGAATGAGATCCTCGCAGTTGTCCATGATGAATACACGGCGAACGTACAATTTGATGTTGTTTCGTTTCTTTTGGTTTTCAAAGAGATCGAAGGGAGTACGACGAGGAATGAAGAGGAGAGCACGGAATTCAAGTTGACCCTCAACGGAGAAGTGTTTGACAGCCAAATGATCTTCCCAATCGTTGGTAAGGGATTTGTAGAATTCACCATATTCAGCTTGGGAAATATCATCGGGATTACGGGTCCAGATGGGCTTGGTCTTGTTCAATTCTTCGTCTTCAGTGTAGGCCACCTTGATGGTCTTCTTCTTCTTGCCATCCTTTTCTTTCTTATCGGCATCTTCGTCCTCACCGACATCTTCAATCTTGGGCTCATCAGTATCCATATCCTTCTTCTCTTCATCCTTCTTATCTTCTTCAGCCTCATCATCACTGACCTCTTGGTCACGTTCCTTTTGTACCAACAATTTAATGGGATAGCCAATGAATTGAGAGTGCTTGTTGACAATCTCCTTAATCTTGGATTCTTCCAAGTAGTCAGTCTGATCTTCCTTAATGTACAAAACAATCTTGGTACCGCGACCTAAAGGTTCTGTATTGTCGGGCTTGACAGTGAATGAACCACCAGCCGATGACTCCCAAATGTATTGTTCATCATCATTGTGTTTGGAGGTAACAGTAACCTTATCGGCAACCAAGTAAGCTGAGTAGAAACCTACACCAAATTGACCAATCATAGAAATATCAGCGCCGGCCTGCAACGCTTCCATGAAAGCCTTAGTGCCTGATTTGGCAATAGTACCCAAATTGTTAACCAAATCAGATTTGGTCATACCAATACCAGTATCAATGATGGTCAATGTACCGGCTTCTTTGTTGGGAATCAATTTAATGTAGAGCTCTTTGCCAGAGTCCAATTTCGAGGGATCTGTCAATGATTCATAACGAATTTTATCCAAAGCATCAGAAGCATTGGAGATCAATTCACGCAAGAAAATTTCTTTGTTTGAGTAGAAGGTGTTAATGATCAGTGACATAAGCTGAGCAATTTCAGCTTGGAAAGCAAAAGTTTCAACTTCTTCTGGCATCTGTAATAGAAAAGAGATAATTGAGAATAAAATGTTGAAAAGAAATTTCAATTACTATTTATAAGTTTTTACTTATGACATAATCGTGTGATATTTTTTTTACATAAAAAAAAAACTACCATTTAAAAATTTTGAATATTTTATAAAAAAAAAAAAAAAAATATAAATTTTTGAAGACATTAGCCTTATTACAGTAGTAAAAAGATTTTATTTTAAATCACGTTTTAATGAAAGAACTAATTTTAATGTTCTTAAAACAATTTTTTTTTTCTATAAAGGGGAACAAGGGCATTGAGAACTTTTTATTAATTTATTTTTTTAGAGTCTGTTTCGAAATAAAATTTTTACAAATAATTTCAACATATCTTGAAAAAAAAAAAAAAAATCGCATGATAGAAATTTGTATTTTTTATAATATATGGGGTGGGTTTTGACCATGACGCCATATTCTCGTACTTTCCCCTTTACAACTAATTAATGTTCATTTGACAAATATTGATTATTCAGTAATGTAATTGGAAACAGCAAAATTTACGTTATAAAACAATCATTTTCAAAATGTCATGGCTACAGAAAAGATTTTCTGAAAAATTTGATTTTTTTTTCTTCATTATAGTACATTTCCATATTGAAAAAACTGTAATATACACAAAATAATCTTCTATTTGCTAAATTCTAAAACACCGTTTTATCACACGTTTTCTCTGCAATTTTTTTTTTCTATAGTTACAAAACCTACCTTGATGTGTTTGTTTTCAAATTAATTTCACAAAAAATACAACTTTAATTTATATTTTTTTCTTTTTGCAATTGAAATTAATCAACCACACTATATAATACTTTTCACTTTATTCACAGTTAGAAAATTAAAAGCTTTTGTTCTTTCTCTCGCTCGGAAACTCTTGGTCTATTTTGCACAAATTTTCTTTTAAGACTGATGCCGGCATTTCGTGTTGCACTGAATTTATACTAAAAACAAAAATTAAAGAAAACCCTAGAATGTTCTGGAACAAACTACTCTCACTTCCGTAGGCTTTAAACAACATCATGTGGTTGTTTATTACAATAAAAATTAAAGAAATTAGCAAATACTGAAAAACTTATTTACATTTTATTAATAAATAAACATAGTAGCAGTATTTGAAGATAGTTTTTGTTATCATTATGACAAAAAAGCTAAAAATAATAAAATATTAAAAAATATCTAAAACATGATTAATAACCCCCCAGAGTTGTATAAGTATTAAAGCAGTCACCCTCAAACTGTAAAATTGGACAGCTGCTTACTCTTGTTCTCTTTTTTTTTTAATTATGACCACATGTTGTGGTAAATAATGAATCAACTTTAATTTTTATTGTTAAAATTATTAAAATTAATGATAAATTATAAAAATATGCATAAAATATAAAAGACAAAAATTAAATATAAAAGTTTAAGGTGACTAATTTATCATAAAATAATTTTAATTATTTTACAAGTTGTAAAAGCATATAATTTAACAAAACATTTGAACTTTGAATTATTTTTTATAAAATTTTACGATATAAAAAAAGCAAATTAAGATCAATTTAGTTACAATAACTATATATAATATAAATAAACAGTATATATAATACAAATTTGTAAATATGAAATAATTAAATTTCAACTTAATATTGCATCTTAAGTTAAATTGTAATTATTAATTTTTAAGAATTTGTAAATAATCATGTTCATTTGTGCATAGCATATCTATTTATGTGATTTACTATTGAGTGTTTTTCAATTTTTATTAATAACATAAATTATTCAATTAAAAATATGAAAAAAAAACGTCAAATGCATTTTCATTATTATTGATTCTTTTGTTGGGGGCATTGTTGTTTTTTTTTCTTTTTTTGCCGGTGCAGCAGATTTTTTAGAGACTTGCCAAGGTTAGGGTTGCCAAAGTTAAAAGATTTTCACTATGTTAGGAAAAATATATATTATTAATATTATTATTATTATTATGAGACTATTAAAAAAAGCTTGTACATATTTAAAAATAAGTATAGCATTTATTGCAGATTTTTCTATATTAAAAATTACTTCATTATATAAATAATTTTTGGTATATTAACATATTTAAATAAATTTAAAGTGATATACATATATCAGTCCAAATTTTTCGTATGAATAATTTAGTTATATAGAAAACTTAAGCTTTCGAGTAGACCTCTACAAATTTTTATGTGTAGTTTTAAAAATTAATATTTTATAAGTACTTCTTAATTTTTTTCGCTTAAAGCTGACAATTTTTTTTTTTTTTGCAAAAATTAGTACATTTTTATAAGTATAAAATAACTCGTTCTGTTCTTACGAGTTTACTTACTAATTATACTATGCATAATAATGATTAGAAAATGATGGAACAACTCAAAAATTTTTGTATAATATTACAAAATAACAGCCGTATTCACAAAAGCCAAAATTTCGAAACAGGTCTCAAAATTTGTAATTTTTTGTCAAAAAAAGTAACATTATATATTAAACTTTTTTTAAAAAATTGTGTTCAAAAAGTTTAATATTTGTAGACTATTTCTGTATGTTTGATAAAGGTTTACTAATTTTTTGTATGTAAATTTGAATAAAAATAGTAAACCTTTATTAAACATACATTATTTATTTTTTTTTTTTTAATACGGCTTTAAAAACTTAATAAAGACATTTTTATGAATAAAATAGTGTTATAAATGTAGTGAAATAATATTCATTATCAAGAAACTTGAACGTATTTTAAAACGACAAAAAGCAGGTATATTTTTACTTTTCTTTAATTACAAGTAAAAGTACTAGCAGGCTGGTGATCCTAATTTACCCCTATTATTTATATTAAGATACATTTTTCAAAAAATGCTTGTAATACTCAAAATGATCACTTTATTTCTTCAAGTAGGTATTTCTGGCCATTATATTTTCCCCTTTTAGGCATTAACTAAATATATGTATTAAGTAAACCACCCCAACAATGACAGCTGTTTTTGTTTTCTGTTTATCATGTTGATTTTTATTTTGTGGTGCAATTTGTCGAAATTTCTTGAAGTTCAGTGAATTTTTGGCGGTTTAATTATATATTTTTGATATCGTTTATTTTATTTATATAATGTTTGATTAAATGTTATTGTAATAATGGTTTCAACACGTGGACCTAAATCTCGTTATTTCGAAAAGGGAGAAAAAGTTTTATGTTATGAACCAGATCCTTCGAAAGCAAAAGTTCTTTATGATTCCAAGGTAAAAGAAAAGTGAAATGGTATTAACTATATATAGAATATGTTTGTTTTATGTAAATAGTTGAGTCACTCCGATTGAGATATAATATTCTAGAATAAAAGCATTCAGTTCTATTTATGCTTCCGTAAGGGTGAGAGACATTTTTTGTTTAGTTGGATTTTATGGATTGCTATTAGGCATTCAAGTACTTTTAAAACTTTTCGATGCAAATCCAGAGGCATTTGGGAGCGCAATGACTATAGAATAATAATGATATACATACATATGTATGTGTTTGCTTACATTGCAGTGGGTAGAATTGACAATTTTTGTAAATAAATCGGTTGGTTGGATTTGCGTGAAATTTGTTACAGACGTAGCAGAGTGATCAATATTACTATTTTCTAACAAAGGTCTTATAACATATAAAATGTTGCATAGATCTCCCTAACTTAGCTCCAATTTAATTGACATTTTCACCATTGACGGTATTTTTATCGGTGAAAAAAAAAGAAAAAACGATGTAAACATTTTTGAGCGCAATTAAATATTTTGGAAGTTATACATAGGGTTTTAAAATATTACTTATGTTTCTGAATCTTATAGAACTTCACATACTAGATTGTGACAAATTTCAGAAAAAATTATTGATTCCAGAACTAAATCGAAAAATGTAATGTGTTTGTCAGAAGGCACAGATGGTTTCCAAGAAATTCAGACAAAATTAATCTAGGTTTCTATTACTAAAGAAAGTTTACTGACATAGTATTGCCACTTTAAAGTCGTAAATGTAAAATTGTAAAAAAGTCGTAATAAAAAATAAGATAAAATAATACTTTAAGTATTAAAAAAATTAATTAAATTTGTTTAAGTTTTCCTTTGTAAAAACCGCAACATATTAATTAAATCGGTAAATAAAAGATATTTAAAGTACATATAGTGTCTCACATAAATTAGTGCACTTATTTTTGAGTAAAAAACTGAATTCTTTTAACCTAATATGTCTTCTAATAAATGCTGCAAAAATTCTCCACCATTTCTGGATTGTACGTTATTGTTCCAAAATAATATGAATGTGCCATGATGAACCAACGGGAGTTCTGCTGCTGATGGAATTATTTATTTTTGCAAAAAATTAAAATTTCACAAACAAATTTTTTTATTTTACTTTTATTTCTAATTTGTTTTCTTTTGTTTTAAATTTTCTGACTTTTAAATGAATTTTAAATGAAAACTCTCTACCTTCTATAGTTCTGTCGTGCCACGCTCCAATATAAGTTCCTTTTTGTATTTGTCTACATTTTGGGTCGTGGAAAAAATCCTTTTTCCATTTTTTCAACCTCATCAAGAATTTTTAATTCTAAGGTGTTACTGGCACTTCCTTGTTTTTTTTTTTTTTTTTTTTTTTTTTTGTATGGAGACCGACCCGCTTAGAGTGTAATTGAAAAAAAATTTTTAAGCAAAATTGGTTTGAATCAAATTAAAAATTTAAAGAAAAATTACAATTTTAAAGACTTTTGAAATAATTTCCACTTATCTTCCTACAAAATTAGAAATAATGTATGTAGGTAAAAAATTGTATTTTTTAGAAACTTTTTTATGAATAGCTCGAGTTCACACGCAGCAATTTATCTTGCCCAATTCTGAGTTTCTAGGAGAGAGAGAGGAGAAGAGAATACTAAACTTTTATATTCTCTTTACCTCTCTCGTCTATAGTCAGAATTTAGATTTTTATTAAAAATTGCGTTTTTAGTGAGGTAACAGATTTTTAGATAAAAGTTAAATTTTTGAAGAAAAATTTATATTTTTGTTGAAAAGTATTTTTTGATTAAATATTTTGTCCGAAGTCAACATATTATGTTGTTATACAGAAACTTTATTTGATTTTGGATGAAAAAAAGTTTTACATTTTAGGTGATCGAACATAACCTTAATAAAAAATCATAGATATATGATTTTATTTACAACGAAAGTTTTTTTTATTAAAACACATAAGAATTAATATTTGTATGAAAGAAAATGTTTTTGAAAATTATTAGTTTATAGTCCACCTAACGTTATTATTTCTCTTCTAGATTTTAGGTACTTATGAAACCAAGGATAAAAGAGGACGTAAAATTATACAATATAAAATACATTTTCAAGGTTGGAGCAGCTCTTGGGACCGTAAAGTAAGTGCTGATTTTGTACTTAAAGACACAGAAGAAAACAGACAATTACAGCGTGATTTAGCTGAGAAAGCACAATTACAATTGTAAGTTTAATTAATTAAAAAAAATATATATATTAATTAAAGTTTAAATATAAATGTGTGTATTTTTTAGAGGAGCCTATTTATATCGTAAGGAACATTCTAAAAATAAGAAGCGATCGCGTAAATCAGCTGCTATTAATTCTGAAGATTCAGCCGATGCAAGTACATCTCCAACAAAATTACGTCCTCGTGGTTTGTCCGAAGATAATTTTAGTAGTTCGGGAAGTACATTTGAAAAAAATGAAAATTGTTCTATGAAAGATGATGGTAAGTAAGGATAGAAAAATCACCACTTATGTATGTACATCCAAACATATACATATATTTTTAAACAATTGTCATGTATAAATTGTTGTCAGTTAAATAAAATAGAAAAGCATAAGTAAGCTAAAAAGGGTGGGTGGATAGATGGGTGTGTTTCACAATCATTTATACGTACATGTGTATATTTTATTTTTCTATCAAAAAAACACTACATACATATATTTTAGTGCAATGAACTTTTTGCATAGAATACATACATACCTACATGTATGTATGTAAGTGAGTTTTTTTTCTTCTATATGTATATACGTAAAATGTAGGTCAATGTGCGCACAAATATCTAAAAGCGAAAAAATAACAACAAAATAATATAAAATTGTTCACAACTTCAAAACGTATCTGTGTCACCCTTACAACCAACATACATACATATACTAACTAACGAACTTTACATGCGAATATTGTAGATATTATTGTACATATTTATGTATGTATGCGGCAGCAACATTATTGCAGTTTAGTGCAAACCGTGGTAACGGTCTAATGCTTTTGTTGCTGTTAATTCCAAATAAAAAAATAAAAAAAAAAATACATTTTAGCCGAAAATTCTTTAAACAAATGCCTAAAAGTATAATATATTAATATGTATTTTTATAACGAAATTTTTATGTAAATTAATTATTTTCTCTGTATAAAATTTAATTAGATTGCGAAACAGATTCATGTTGCAGTTCAGTGGAGAGTTTTCACGATGAGGATCGTGTTATGTTACGTATCAGCGAACGTTTACGTCAATATTTGGAATATGATCATGATATGATTGTAAAATATGGTAAACAGCATGCTTTACCCTCTCGCATTCCAATTGTTGCCATTTTAGAGAATTTTGTTAAACAAACTGCTTTAAAGATGGTTTTTACAAATAATCAAACTGAAGGCGGTACAACAAGACGACGTACAGCTCCACCGCGTACGACAGATAAAAAGGAAAAGGATGTAGATAAAATTATAAATACGTAAGTTATATTTATAAACAACATTAACCAATTTAGTTTTTGAATTTTTAACTTGTTTCTTATTTGATTTTATTATTTAAAAATATGAACTATAATGTGAGATATGTGGATTTGAATCAATGAATTATAAATCCTTAAAGTATTTCTTTAGTATTAAGACATCAATTAACATCATTCATACTTCGTGATAGTTGTCAGAAAGCAAAATAAACTTTTGGTTTTATTTTTTATTACCGCATAACTTTTTAACAGATAGTGAGCCGGACACTTATACAATAAATGAATTTCGTTAATCTTGTCTTTCGACAGATTAGTTTAACTCAATAAGTTGTAAATTTTCAGTACAAAACTAAAATGAACCCAAAAATCCTCGAAATATTTCGACAAAATTGAATTTTTAGAAACAAGTCGAATTTTTAGTGAGAAATCGAATTTTTATAGAAAATCTATTTTTTTTGTGAGAAATCGAAGAAATTGAATTTTAATGTGAAATAATATACTTTGAGATTTGTGTACCTATATTTCCTACAAAATTTTAATTTTTCTTTAATTTTAGTATAAGTTTACTTAAAGAAGTGGCTGATGGTTTAAGAATTTATTTTGATTTTACCATATCTGACTATCTTCTCTACAAAGAAGAGGAAGATTATGCTTTATCATATCTATCTGAAGAGAACTTAAAATCGTTCACATATGTTGCAACACCAGTATTTAGTATGGAATGGTTTAATACCAAAACAGATACAGCAGAAACGCCAGCAGCAACTACAACAATACCCGAAGTACTAAATGAAACTATTAGTCAGGCTACAGGAACAACATCTGCTGTTAACACCACCAACAATATAACTGAAAATATTAATAATACTAATGTCAACAGTACATCTAATAGTGTGAGTACCACAAACTCTACGGCACAAGATGATCAACCACAACGTAGAAAATTACGTTCACATCGTAGTGATGATTGTGATCTTACTTTAGAGAATTGTTTATCTAGTATTGCTAGTACTAGTTCTGGTGCTTCTACGCCTTTACACTCCAATATTCCAATATCACATTTGAATTATTTAAAATCTTTGCCACCTATTTCACCACAAATTCGTGATTTTTTGCAAAATGTTTTATCTTGGCGTTTGTTACCCACAAATGCTGTACCAGCACCAGCTATGATATTTGGTGCTCCTCATTTAGCAAGATTATTGGGTAAGTTCTTTGTCAATTTCTAAATATAGAAATATTTATTATATTTGTTATTAATTTTAGTTAAACTACCAGAATTTTTAAATGCTTCCACAATGACTGATGAAAAGTTAAAAGTTCTTTTGCAACATTTGGATACATTTACCAAGTACGTATATGCATGTTTTTTATTTTGTTTATAATTTTCTTATTATAAAAAAAACACCTGTTTAAATTGTTTTGCTTCATATTTTTTTTTTTTTATTAATTTAAAAGTGTTTTGTATACGTATTTATTTTTTAGTCTTTATAGTTTGTTTGAAAAGTGCAAAATTACTTATTAGCTGAAATGTTAAATAGTTTTGTTTTATTAGTATTTTTAAGTTTATTTTTATTACATTACGTTGCCAAAGTGGTGTTTGGAAATTTACTAATAGATCCATTTATATATGAATTAATATCTATAGAATTATTACCCAATAATTCACGTATTCTAAATTTTTATCGCGTTTTAAATAGTGTCCAATTTTATTAATAGCTATATAAGAGACATAAGGTAAATAAAAAATAAGAATAGTTATTTACGTATGTGATAAAAACGTATAAATATTAGAATACATAAAATGGTATTAAGAATTAAGAATACATACAAGTTTTGGTATTAAGTCCCTGAGATAGACAACGTATTGACCGGTTAATCTTAGAAAAAATTTTATATAATTTATTCTCTAAAAATTTACCAGCTTATAACAAAAAGTTAAAATGTGCCATACAAAAATTTGTTAACATATCAGCAGTATGATTTGACGTAATTAATTGTTTCTGTACGATTGCTGCAAAACTGATGCCATCTCTAGCAAGTACAAAACTCAATTAAATATTATTCCAAACTAAACCTTTCATGCACTTTCGATGTGCATGATAAGGAACAATGAGCCAAATATAAGACGTACTACCACAATCATCAATAGGTATGAACGCAAAGTTTTTCGGTCACATGTTGTGCAGCCCCTTTAAAAATATTTAGAAAATAGGGATTGGAATGTTTTGTCTTGCCCGTGAAGACATTGCTTTATCTTGAAAACAACATATAGTATAAGATTTTTAACATAACTTTGAGTTTTTGCAATTAAATTATGTTATCATTTCATTTTAATCAAATTTCAAATGATTTAAATTTATTTTGTATAAATGTATGTTTTAAAGTTTTTCTTTTAACTTTATCTTGGTGAAAGTGTTTTTATTTTTTAAGGTGCTTTGTGTTAAAAAAGTTAATTGTAAAATAAAACAAATTTTGAATGCTGTAAAACATCATTAATAACATTAACTTTCATTACTTATAAAAAATCCATATTAACATCCCTTTAACTAGCATCATAAAAAAATGTCTATTCAATTCTTACCTCTTGGTCAATAATTTAAAATTTTAGTTACCTGGAATCTCATAAGGAATGGTTTAATGAGGATAACTATGTCAGAGGTAATATTAACAGAAAAACTACTACCACTATATCAACCGATTCTACAAAATCAGAAGAGACCGAATCATCACCAAATACCAATACACAGCCGCAAGAACCAATTACAGAACAACAACAGCAGGAAGAAGTTAAGGATATAACAACCACTATAGCAACAACAACGACCATGGCAACAGCTATAGAAAGTGTAGCTTCATAGCCTTTACACTAAGAATAGATTGATTTAAAGAAGTGAAATAAAATCTCATTATGTTATACTTTTATATATTTTTTTGATATTTATTAAAATGTACATAAATTAATTTAAATATTATTTAATAAAATTAAAAATTGATTAAAAAATAATACAGTAATTTATAAATTAGTATCTGCTGAACATTTTCAGTATTTTTTGAAAATTTGTAGCTTATTGGCAGAAAAAATAATGTTTAGACATATAACTTTAACCGGCATCGAAGCAGTGTTATCTTTCAAAATTTGATAAACTCTTTCCTAGTTATACAGGTGTGAAAGCTATATAAGGTAGTCATATTAGCCATACTGATGAAAAGAATCAAAAAGTGGAAAAAATTTCCTGCTCTATTTTGTTTAGCAAAGAAAAAATATTTTTTTACTCACCAGTTAAGGAATAAAATTAAGACTAGGGAATATATTTTAGTGATATATAGCGACAAGTGCTATGTTGTAGTAGGAATACTTGTTTTAAGTACATATTTTATGATTTTTAGATATGTATGATTGACCTGATAATATCAATTTGATCTTATTCTGATAAAGAACTTATAACAAATAGAACTTCAAATTAAAACTAATCCCTTAAAAAACTTTTAGGGATTAGTTTAGATTTAATTATTTATGGTATAATTTAAACGGTGACAAAGCTTTAAAACGGTTTGTGAATCGTTTGATACGATTTGGTTTAGATTTATGTTCTTTAGACAAATTTTTTGTTTCCTCAATTTTAGCTTGAATTGAGGATGCATTATGATTTTTATAAAGTTCTTCCTTTGCTATATTAGTGACGATAGATTCTGCATGAGTTTGCTGCGCATTATCATTACTTTGCTGAATTGACAATCTTTCTCTTAATGATGGTGTCCACTCTAATTTCTTTTGTAATCTAGTAATGTCGCTTTTTGGATATTTTGATTTTGTAAGCGTTTCATTCTTTTCGAGTTCTGTTAAAATTTGGTTATGTTTCTTGGATATTTCATTATGTTCGATATTAATTGCATTGCTTGAAATATTAATTTCACAATTATCGTCTGGTACACATAAATTCTCAGATTTTAAATTGTTTGTTTCGGAAGTCAATAAATTTCTACGTAATCTTTCTTCAGTTTGAGGGCGAAGATTTTTAATTACTTTCTTTAGATCTTCATTATTAATGGAACTATAACGACGACCCGTATATACTATACCATTTGGTTTAAAAGCCAAAGTATTTCGGCGTTGAAATTTTTGAGTATTGTTAATATTTTCATCATTGATATTTAATTTTAATTGTTGATCCTTATAGCAATTTGTCGTAGAACAACTACAAAATGCTAAGGTATTTCTACGTCTAAAATTATGCGTTTCGTCTGTGCTTGGACGAAGGTTTTGAATTGCCTTCTTTAGATCTTCTTCTCTTATGGTAGTGTAACATACACCTAAACGTGCAATATTTGCCATTGTTTTTAAAGATACTTTAGATTTTCCCCTTTGTAGCGGGGATTCTGTGCTCAAAGGTAACGTTTGTATGTCAGTATTATTTTTACTGAGGTTTTTAAGAGTTTTCGAAGACAATGGTAGTTGAGTTATCGATTTTTGAGATTCATTATTATTTTTACATAAGACTTGTGTTATATTCGTTTCTCTTTCTAAGAATTTAGAACTAGTAAGAGAATTCTCTTGTTGTTCTTTCGATTCAAAGTTATTATTTGCGTCTTGGGAAGAATTACTTTCATTTTTCAAGAATTTAGTGCTATATGAAGAGATTTCTTGTGGTTTTATTCTGTTAAATTCGTTGGGATGGGAACGCAAAAGAATTTTTAAATTTGGACGTTTTGATGTATTATCAACCGTTTGATTTTTAGATGGTACTGGGGAAGCTAGAAAAGGAGAATAATAAAAAGTATTTTAATTTTTATCTCTTTTCTTTTGAGGGCACTACATACTTAGATTTTCTTTTCGCTGCTGTCCTATATTCCTTTGTTTTTCTATACGAAGACGTTTTTCATTTTCCTTTACAGCCTGCTTGAATTGCTCACAGAATTTATGAAATATTTCAAAGCATTCGCTAATTTTAAATGTAGCTTCGTCTTCGCAAAAGAAATTAGCCATTTTAATACGCATTTTGTTTAATTGTTCACAATCATTTAGTAAAATTTTTATTTTACTATTTGCATTAAGTAAAAATTCATACATTTGTTGCTTGATATCTTCTTCGTTTGTGTTTAACTGTTTGTTGACTTGTTTGGTTATATCGATTAAAGTAATTTCCAATTCCTTAATATCTTCTTCGATTTGATTTATATTAACTCTGAAATAAGTAAATTAAATTTTTGGGAAAAAAACATTAAAATTTGTTTCAAAATTATTAAGGAAATCATTTTTTTCTTGGAAATATTTATTAAAAATCTATATTTACTTGGAGACATTTTCCAAAAAGCTTAACTGATTGTAAAAATCCAATAGTTGAGAATCATATCTCTCTACTTCCATGGCTATAAAGTGTAGCAGGTGCATATTGCTTTTATTCGTTTTTGTATCAGTTAATTTATTCAACGAAGCTAATGTAATACCCACCGCATTACCAGCAAAACAACCAGAATTTAGATAATTTCCAATAGTAATTATAATATGTAAAATTTTTGGTAACGATTTATTATCCATAAGATCTGAATTGTGAAAAAAGCGCTTAGTTAATAGTACTACTTAATGTATGTTCAGACTAGTCAAATATTTGAGTAAATTTATGTTTATAAAATAGTTTCTAGCTTTCCCCTACTTTAATAAGAAAATAATTATTACTTTTAATTAATCATAATTAATCTAAAGCAAAAGCAAATTTGGCCAAATATTTGACAAATCTGAACATAGCTGTAGTTATAGAAAACATACCATTTCCAGCTTTTAGAATTTCTCTCAAACGGTGCTCCAAATAGGGTAAAGTTAATGTAAATTCTTCTTTAACAATTATGCAATCAATGCGCAGTTTGTAGCTGAAATAAACAAATTAAAATGGTTAGATATTGTATGTGATTTCCATTAGAATTAAATATATTGAGTAGATTTCTGAATGTAATTTTTTTTTGTCTTACTTTGGAATTTCCAATAATAAAATTAAAAACTTTTCTGCTTTTCCTAAACTTGGAAAATTCCCTTTAAAATTCTTTAATATTTTTATATCATCTTCTTTTGGCAAAAGTTTAAGTAAATCCTTAAGTTTTTCCAAATCCATAATTTTATTATTATTACCACTGCGTATTAGTTGCACAATATCTTCTGAATTATAGCTGGAAATATGAAAATTGCTTTTAACATTTTATCTGTTATTAAATTTGTAATATTTACCCTTTAAATTGGCTTAGGAATATATTTATTCTAAGACAATATTGACCATCCAACAATTGTAATACTCTACGTTCCTTTTTTTCACTTGTGCAAATGCTATCAGTTTGTTCATAGTTAGAACTTTTCTTATTAGTTTTATTAATTGTGGGTAAACTAAATAATTCTTCAATATCCTTGTTATTTATTTTATCTATACATTCATCCTTGGTCTTTATGGTCCATATATTTGGTTTGTTTATAATTTGATTTTGTGGAATTTTGACCCAATTACATGTTTTTAGTTTTGGTTTAGTTATTTGCCTTAAAAACGTGCTATTTGAGAGAGGAGGAGATGGTCCATCTGGTAGAATGGGTTGTGGTGGCGGTGGTGGTGGCGTAGTGAGAGTTATGGTTGTATTTGGTGTTATGTTCGTTAAGCCAGATTTCGATAATATTGATTCTTTTACATTATGCCTAGCATCATCACTATCATTTTGACAAACATTTAGTAAACCTCTGATATCTTCACTATTTTCCATTTGTATGGTATGAAGTACCAATTTTTCTATAACTTGCCATTTTGCAGCACACAGTGCCTCATTTGGATCAATATCCAGTAAATAGTTTAAGATATTAAGGAAAATAGTTTCATGGGGAGTTTTAGTGACCTAAACAATATTTAAATTTCAATAAAAATTTGTATTTGAATTGTCTTTTTAAGTTACCTGGCGCATTATGTTTTGAAAGATATCTAGATGAGAATGTCTCGATATTTTATTGACCTCATTCTGCTTATTAAAGCCGTCGAGTTGTAAAACAATATCACCAATTCCAGATGAAAGTTTACTGGAAATTATTTTAAGAATATATTTTTAAGAATTTAGTATATATATAATAATAAATCTTCAAAAAGCTCTGGAAACGAAAAAATGCTTAGAAAATTACACAAAAAAACGCTTATTTCCGCTCCATGAAAAAAATTTTAAAATTTGGCTCCATTAGGATTCATACGATGCAAAGTTACATATGTACGTCGCCTGGATGCTTCAGAAAGCTTTTAAAAGAAAAAAATGCGTAGGAAATTATATATATATAATATTGTTTGGAATTTTCTAAAAAATCGCCAATAAATATCAACAAAATCGGTTTATAAATATTCGAAACTTCGCCGAAAGCTCTTATACAAAGTAGCGATTTCATTTTTGCATGGAAAATTCGGTGTCTTTTTTATTTCTTTCTGCTGAAGAAATGAACAAAATCATTTCGTTATGATTTGAAATATCATTGGAAAACGACAACAATAAGCTCTATAATTTTTTTTTGTTCTGTTAATACCGGAGATATCTCTCAAAACTAATTTTTGTATTTTTTAAAGCTCCTATATAAGCTACACATTTTAACGTTATATCTAAACCGTTCAATACAATTACTTTTCTGAACTTTTGGCTTTTCAAATCAATCAAATCAGTCCCAGATATCGGTCATATAACTCTTTGAACTTTTCAAACTTCCCCATATAGGCTATAGTATTTGTTCTTTTTAATTTTAAAGTTAATTTAATTAAAAATTTTATTTTCAAAATATTCTTCTGAGGTTATCCTTCCCTTTGTAATTTACACAATTTGTTTCGGAGGGCAACAAAGTTAGTAATATGACAAGAATGATTTTTAATAATTCGGGGGTAAAGTCATTTACCTTAATATCTAATTAGGATGTCCCTCACTTTTCCTAATAGTTTAAGTAGTAATCTTTCATTTTCGTATATTGTTGCAATAATACACTGAAAAAAATGGCTGCAACAAAACTTGGAAGTAAGAAAATATTACTGCTAACATTTAACGTGGCACAAATTGGGCTGCATATTATGTCTTGCCATTCAACACAATGACTTCAAAACGTAAAATTCCATCATGCTGCGCGACGATCGTATTTTTCGTTTACGAGAAAATTTGGAATTTGGTCAAGCACCACCGCAGAATTTTGAGATATTATAGTCATCAATAACTATGTTGACTTTCGAGGCATAACATTCAGTCCAATCTGTGCCGTACAAAAAACAATACGGCCTATAAAGTATATGTTTTCCGGGCTTTGGTTAGATTTTGAGTTGATTTCGCTATGTCCGTCTGTTGGAAGCGTGATAGCCTCGAACGGCATAACGAAGGGGAACGAAATTTAGCTCAAATATTTACCTTATATAAGGTTTGTTTGATTTTGAAAATTAGCAAAATCGGCAAATAAATAAAACACGTTATGAGCAGAAAACTAAAAAATACAGGATGTTTGTTGTAGCTTAAATCTCTCTTAAATAAAAGCATTTACTATAACGATATTTTTTCTTTTGTTGTTTTCTTTTTTACAGTTTTTGGTTAATTTTCAACCGATTTTTATATCCTACACCACCTAAGGTTGGGGTATTATGTGTTTGTGCAAATATTGTAACGCAGAGAAAAAATTTTCCTA
>MINK01172094.1:1168-17134 GCA_001735545.1 Phormia regina
GCAAAATTGACTACGCAGGGGAGCGATTTAATAAATTTTGTTGTCGCTTTTTTAAACCGTTATTTAATAATTAAAAAGTAATTTGATAACAATGAAAAATCAATTATTCATTGTGTAATTTGCTTTGAAAGAAACTCTTTCGAAAGCTTTTCTATTCGAATACACAATAACCCGCCAGGTCTTGATATACTATTGACTCGAATTGTAACATTTTGTAAACGAATGCTTAGTCGGATATTTCTTCCTTTGTTAAAAACGAAATATTCTTCTTTTTCTTCTATTTAAAATTTTCTTTAAGTAAGATCGTGATTCTACTAAATTGAATTCTTAATTAACAAATTCCTCCCTTAACTTATCAATATTGTCTAGATCAAGCAAGTTTCATTTACATTTTGATTTTATTAAACCTCTCGTTATCATACTTTCTTGATCAATGATTCAATAAATTAAGCATTTTAATTTTAATTTAAACATTAAAAACTAGTAAAATAATAATAGCTCTGTAGTATGGCATAATTAACTTGTCCAATGAATTGTAGTGTGTGGTATAATTTGCAATAGAAATACAAGAAAAAAAATTAAAAAAAAAAAAACGAAAATTTGTAACGTTCAACAAAATTACTAATAATGACAGAGAGACTAACACCAAAGTAACCAACCTTAAAGTTAAATTTAGCATCGAATGCTATTGAGAAGCTGTGACGAATTTAAAATACCCTTTAACTGTCAAATAATGCTGCTGGATATTATGATGCCTGAGACCTTATATTTTACATACATGGGGATTTCAACAGCTAGTTGATCATTTAAAATTATTTTGCTTTAAAACAATTATTAAAAATAAGGAAATTTATTTAAGGATATTTTAATTTATTTAAGGATATTTTATTTTTAATTTTAAAAATAAATATTCCTTTCTTTAGATAAAAAGTGTAGCTAACAGTTTTACATGATTGTATGACAAACTGTTTAAAACAGACAGTTTGTCTACATGTCTAACTCGTGGTCTGTCTAACAAACTCTTTTTCCATTCATTTTTTATAGTTAACGGTTTATTGGCTGCTGTTTGTTTTATATACCCGGTAATGTCGCACAGTGGTTCCTCAATGCTTTTTTAGAAATAATTCTGTAATTTTCTTTTAAAAAAATCTTTAACTTTCGTGGAATTTAAAATGTTACAGGATTTTCTAAAAAAATAGTACAATAGTTCTTTAATGCTGTAAAAAAAATCATGAGCATAACCAAACCGATTTTAGAGATTAAAAAAAAATAAATAAATCCAATAGCTCTCATACAAAAAACCTACTTTTTTATTGTTTTATAAAATATTAGATCGTTAATTTTTAAAAATAACTAAATAAAACTTTACATAGGCGAAGCAGAGGAGTTTGCCATTTTATATTAGTAAGAGATATCCTATATACATTTCAAGAACGGAGTTATAGGGGGTCAAAAAAAGGTACTAATGATATGTCATTAGTACACTATTTGGTTCATTAACTTCAATGGAAGCCGTTTCTTTCTTCAAATGAATTTTTATTCCTCATCCGATTTCAAAGATTTTTATATCAACTTAAAGCTCTTGAAAAATCTTTTGGAAATTTCAGAAGTCTGAATTCTGAGCAAAAAAAGGACAGAATTTGAATTTTCTCAAGGATTTTTTAATTTTTAAAATACATTTATTTACTTCTCGAACAACATTAAAAAGAAATATAATTACAAAAATATTGCTATCACCTTTCCCAAAATTAAGCCCCCATGTTCTACCCAGTTAACCTTAATATATAAATGGATGGACAGACATCACCATTCTGAAAAAAAAGAAAAAAGAGAAATAACATAATTTTAAAAATATTTTTTTACTTACTAATAAATAAAATATAAACTATGACCATTAAAATACTCATAAAACCTTTCCTGAGTTAAGCCTCCCCTTTATGATCCATTTAACCCTAACATTGAGTCTACATTAGAGAAATTTATATCAAGACAGATGTCAAATTATTGATTGAGTTGCAGATAATTTTTTATCTTATTTATAAACCATGTAAAAAGTACCAACAACAATCAAGATGGTGTCTTTTACCAAGCATTATCGAGACAAAGTTGTCAGAGCTCGAGCATTGACAATGTTCTTTTAACGCTGCAATAATACTGATATATTCAGTCTACATTAGACAAATCTTTATCAAGATAATTTTTTGACGTTTGTCTTGATAAAAATTTGTCTAATGTTGACTCAATGTAATGCAGGCGCGTATCCAACCAAAGCTTTTGGGGGAGGAAACTAGAATGATTTTCTGAACTTTTTCCTTAAATTTTATGATTTAGTACACATTTTTCATTAAGATTTATCATTTTGGGGAAGGAAATTTCTCTTTTTCCCTCCCCGTGGATCCGCGCCTAACGTAATGTAAAGATTAATGAACGGACAGTCAAAAAGTTTTTAGAATTCTAAAAATTAATTTTCCATGAATTAAGCATCATTGTTAAAATATAAATAAAACCTTTTCCTAAAATAAGAACCATTTTCGACATTTTTTACCCCACTCCAAGGTTCTCCATTAAAATTTATCATAGAGAAAAAAGAACCGATAGAAAAGTATTAATTTGATAGGTTCTCCGGGCTATTTACCGGACCCAGTTCTGGAACTTTATATGAGAGGTACATTTCATTCCACATGTTAGATTGTCATTGGAGGAGGCTAATTTGCCCTCTGAGATAGGTCACAGGACTGGTTTAAAGGGGCAGGTTTAGAGTTGATTAATATAATAAAAATTTGATAAAAATTCGGTAATTGTTTACTCTTTAAACATTATTATTTATATTTTTATTAAATTATTTATATTTTACAAGTTTTCGTAATGTCAATGGCGGCACCCTAAAATACAAGCCGATCGGCTCCAAGCCGGTTTTGCGCCGCCGCCGTTTAAAATTAGCCGACGAAATTTTTAACTTTTTTTCACATTCATCAAAAAACATTATTTTCTATCTTATTCGAAGAAGTGATTGCAGTGGCTTCATCTCTTACTATAATTTTACTTAAATACGATAAATTTATTAGTATTAAGGGTAAAAGAACGTATAAAAGCCAATTAAGAATTAATAAATTATGAAATCCTCACTTCTATTTCAATTACTTCAAGTTTATTTTTTTGTAGATGGGAAGCATCTGTGCGGCACAATGTAGTTATTACTAAATCCCAGTCGAAAATTTAGCCACCGCCGAATTAGTTCAATTTGCGACGCCGCCGCCGAAAATTATTCCCCTACTTGTTTTTCTGGCGGCACCCCGAATCGAACCCATGTTTATCTAACGTATGTTATATTTTATAATCTTCAACGCTGAACTGATTGTTATTGCGCTCGAAGTGCCAATTGCGCACTTAACAAGCATGCTATTATTTGCATCTCAACTGTTAAATTTGAAATTTGTTTGAACGGACTAGGTGTCAATTGGTACTCAACTTTGGTACCATTTAAGACCGGTCCATTACTGCAATTGCCAGAAATTTCCCTCAGGATATTTTTTGTGTGTTAAGCCAACATCTATTGATATATATTTTTGGAGATCCTTGATTTATGTTAAATAAAATAAGAAAATTTTGAAAGAAATCTGGAAAATTTGTGGACCTGATTTGTTTTGATTACCAATTGGGATTTGTTTTGAAAACATTAAAAAATTATAAAGTCCCGTACAAAAAGAAAAACGGGGTAGGGGTCCATATTTGCTTATGCCGAAGCTTTTATACCCTGCACCATCTTACCGACAAATACAATATTCACCTTAATGTATGCTTTCATACTTTCGCATTTATAAATCTACATTCTAATGGCTGATATACATAATGATTTGTATTATTATTTTTTATATTAAAAAAAAAAGCTTTTTTGTTAATATCTCTGCAATTTATAACCCGATTTAAAGCAAAATTCATGACAGAATTTGCGATCGTTTTATATATATATATATATATATATATATATATATATATATATATATATATATATATATATATATATATATATATATATAAGTATTCTTATACAATACATTCATATGTTTTTCTATATATGTATGTGTTTACACTCATACTTTCATGCAATTCTAATAAAATATTTTTTGTTTTGTACATATTTTGTACAAAAGCAACATAAAATTGTACACAATATACATATGTACATATGTAGATGAATATATTTTCTGACATTTATGTTTGAAAGTATTTGTGTTTTTCTATTTTTTTTTTTCCATTTCATATATGTGTGTTAAGCAATTGTGAATCATGTTTTCACTAGTAGTTGTTGAACACATTCATGCATTTTTTTGAGGTTTTTAAAATTGTCTGCTTATAATATATTCACATACAGATAGGAATTATAAGTTTTTATAAAAGCAGTTATGTTGAAAATAATATTATTCATGGTTCTTGTAATAAATATCAGATTTATCACAACGTTTTTATTAATATTTTAAAATCTAATTATTAATTGATGAAAATAATATTAAATAATAAATCTTTTACTGTAAGTCATTAATAAAAAAAAAACATTTGATTTAAATTTTATGATCTATCTAATGTTTTTTTTTTAATATCTCAGAAATCAGTTTATTTATTTCAATAGAAATGTGTATATAGCTTGAAGAGAAAATGCTAAAAATTATATGGGAGTCATATTAAGTCCGCCTGTCTTTCCGAAAATTACCTTTACCTTTACCTTTACCCTATCATAATTTTTATCAATAAAAGCAACGTTTCCGAACCAGGGGTCCCTAGCAACAATCCAGGGGATCCGTAAGAGTGACTGAAAATGTACAGAGAACATTTTTTATATATAACTCTTCTTGTTTTGAACTGTTAAATAATCTTGACGATTATTTTTATCATCAATTGTAGATGGCATGTATTTTAAAATTACTTTGAAAATTTTATGAATTTCGAGCTTCAAGTTTCTTCAAAATTTTAATAAAAATCGAGCTACAAAATTACAATTTTTGAAATTCTTTTAAAATACATAAATGATATTTATCATAACTCAGTTGGAAACGAAAGTGAAAAACAAACTTAGTTTTTTCCTAGATAATAATCCATTATTTGAAATAATACAAAAATTAAGCCAAAAGTTTTTGACAATATAATTTATGGATTAATGTCTATTGTTAGCCATTAATTTTTTGGCCTAATTCTAAACAAAAAGGAATTTGTTTTTGGTAATTTTAGTATTGAAGTTTTATTTAAAATAAATAATTGTTGAGTTTATAATATTTTTTCAATTAAATTGAAAAAAAAAAAAATCGGCTGGGGCGAATCTTTGATACCCTTCAGCATCGTTGTGGTGGATGTTGTAAAAAGTACAATAGTATCAATTTATACAGTTGGGTCTCGATTATCCCTGATGCGATTAAGCGACAACGACGATTATCCGGGAAAGAAAATTTGTAATTGTTTTCTTTTTTCCATCTATTAAATTTTATTTTTGTATAGATTAATCGTGATTACCTTCATTATCCGGGATTCTAAGCATAATTTTTTTCTCTATTACTTTTGAACTATCAAACACAATGTGAATAAAATAAAAAAGGGAATTCCCTCGTTTGAACAAGATAAGTCAGCGCAAGGTAAAATAAAAATCCAGTTAACGACAATATTTATTTGAAAATTTAGAAAAAAAAAACACCATTATATATATATTTTCTTTAAACTACGTAAAATGAAACACTTATGTTTTGTTATCTGTTTTTTTCTTATATAAAATCCTTGAATTATATTGAAATTGAATTATATAACTAAAAATATTTAAAAATACTATTAAAAATGTTTAAACGGGAAAATTGATTATCCAGAATGCTTTTGGTCCCGACCTTTATGGATAATTTTACTGTAATCATAACAAGCTTTTCTTCATAAAAAAATAATTACATGTGTGTACATATATACAAACAGACTGCATATACAAACAACAACAACAAGAGTAACGCTGTTAGTTGTTAACTTAAGGTTCTTGCCAACTAAACAACAACAACAACAATGTTTTTTTTTGTTTATGAACGAATTTAGTTGATTTAAAAAACCAAAATTGTATAAAAATATTTAAAAGCAGAACCTTTAGCTTATATAGATATGCCGGATACTAGTGAACCGATTTTTTCGAAAAATTAATTTAAAGAATGATTTTGAATTTTTCGTGTAATAATGAGAGCTTAAAAAGCCGACATCAATTACGAATTTTGGGAGTATCTTCACGTTTTTTTTGCCGATATTTATCTCATTTATCAACCGATCTTGCTAATTTTTATTAGCGTTCTTTCCCTAGAATTTGGTGTAGAAAACATATATATATACGATAACTGGGGCTTTCTTAAAACTGATTTCAATTCTTTCTATCGACTCCCCTATTAATAAGGATATATAGAAATTAAAACGGAATGACAAACTTATATATTACTCTTTATATCTGTGGTGAAGGCAGGGGTATGCATAGAGCATATAGAGATGGGAAAAGACTCCAATTAACAAATATATTAGAAAATAATTCATTTAATTAAAAGTTTGTTTAAATTCTTATCTCTTATCAAAAATGATTATATCAAATTAATTAAATCAAGCAAGAAAATAAAATAAATTTATTTTTATTTTTAATTAAAAAAAAAGAGGTTAATAATTTCTTGTGTGTAATTCTTAAATTCAAGCCATAAGTATAATTTTATGCTAATAAATAAAAATAAGTTTGAACTTGAAAGAGAGTTTGAAAAATAATTTGTAAATGAACTTAGTTCCTATATACTAATACTATATAAAATATCCCAAATATTTGATATTAGAAATCCCACAGTGCGTATTATTAATATTAATTTAAAATTATAATTTAGAAAAATTTAAAATAAATATTTACAGTAAAGATAATATTGTTCTTTAAAAAACCTAAATTAGCTAAGATATGCTAAATTTTTGAATTTTACTTATATGTATAAAAAGGTTATAATATAAAAATTATAAATCAATTCTTGGAATAATTAATATTTTATTACATTTGCCGAAAAATAATTTATATCGTTATTATTTTTTATAATGTTTGAATATTTGTAATATATTTAATCAATATTAATACAGATTTATATTTATATTTTTTTGAAGTGCAGTAAATAATCAGTATAAATTTAAATTGCATTTTCAACTCAAAATAGTATTTTGCATTTTAAATTGTTTGTATACAATTTGCCCCAAACTGTAATTACTTGCATGTAAGTATGGATACACGTTTGAATGAATTTTGCAGTGGTTAAAGTATAATATGTACATGATAGTAAAATGAAATTCCTGTGTGTGTATGTTAGAAAAATATTATTGCCTTTAGTATTTTGTTAAGATTACACAAATATTTTTTTTTTGATTTTTTTTTTTTTTTTTTGAAAATTATTTTTTTTTTGATTTTTTTTTTTTTTTTTGGAAAATTCTTTCTTTGAAATATAAAATAGAAGAAAAAGTCTTTGTAAAACTAAAAAACAATAGAAAAATTTTATTTCAAAAGTGAAATAAAATATTTAATTTAATAAAAAAATATAAAAATTTTGAATACCCTAATGTATTCTAATAATCTATGAAATAAAATGATTTTAAAGATATAATTTTAATGAGCAGATTCTGTAAAGAAAAATATTTTTATAAAATTTTTTTGTTAGCGAAAATTTGCCATTTTAATCAATTCCTTAATAATGTTTAATTTTAAAAGTTTTGAGCGTACTTTTGTAATTTAATTTTACTTATTTGTGAATATTATATTGCTAGGGAATTTAAAATAAGTATTTTTCATATTTCTCAGTTAATTTAATTATTGTAATTGAAGAAGTTGTTGTCATTACTTTAAAATATCATTTATATTTAATAAAGTTTCTGTCATCAGTTAATGTGACAAAAAAATTAACATTCATAATTACAAATATTAAACAACAAATGTTTACTACAACCTGTGCATACATATACATACGAATGTAAGTGTATGTGTAATAGAGATAAGAGTATGTAAGTGTGTTTATATGTAAAATGTCATCAATTATGCGGTGTCAACAATTTAATAAATACAAACATTTATGAGAATATTTACCTGTTTATGTGTGTAAATAAATATAAGTGCATTTGTATGTTATGTATCTGTATAGATGTTATGAATATCTGTAAACATTTACTTGCATATGTATAGGTATGTTTGTGAGTGTATTTATTTTCATCGGTATCAATGTTTGCGGTTTATAATTACATTCAAATAACTGCAACTCACATATTTTCATAATTTTCCAAGTAAATATTTAATTACATAACTTTTTGGTTGCCATAAAAATGTGGTTTTTATGAGTGAGAATCTACAAAAATAAATTTAATAAATATTGAATAATAATAATAATAATAATAATAATAATAATAATAATAATAATAAATATATACATATTTATAAAATTAATAATATATATGTATGTAGATTGTAAAATAATCTAAAAGGGGAATATGTGTTAATGAAATATTGTGGTAGAATGTAAACTTTTTTAATAATTATTTCAATTTAGAATTTTTTTTTTGCAGGACTATGGAAATACGTTAGGTTTTTGCCAAAAGCAACTTTATTGGATATATATATTTCTTTCATCATAATAAATATATTTTTAGTTTTTTTATTTTATTTTCATTTTATTACTTATAAATATTTAAGTATATTTATGATTTTTATCATGATGATTTCATATTCAAGTTACTGCATTAAATAATATGAAATAATATGTTACTTGAAATAAAAACATTTGAAAAAATGTGACATTTATTTGCGAATTTGAAAGGAAGCACAACAAAAACCAACATGCAGACAACAATTTAAATAAAAAAATATTCTGTCTATAAAAACTAGAAAGACAATACATTGAAATTCGTTTCCTAAAGTACATACATATGTGTGTAAATTTTTAAATAAAATATGACATCAAACAGACGAGGGTTTTTATTTTCTATTTGTTCTTAAGTAAACAAAAACCGCACTGACATAAGGATATTGAAAAATAAAAATGAAATTTACACCATTTCCTTTATGATATTTAAAGAATTGTATTATGAAGAACTACTTTCGAGGGTTTTCTTAAATAAATACATTTGTAATTTTGTTTTTTCGAACTATCCAACCATATATATTTGTTTATGTTATGGTCAAATATTATAAAATACATATATAATTTTTCCAGTTTAACTTCTGTTTATTATAGATTCCCCTTTAAAAAAGTAAATTGTAATTCCTATATATTTTTATTTGAAATAACTAAAATTGTTTCTGAATTGTTTGCATTTCGTTGCCTCAAAAAGTTTAAGTTTTTAACTGATTTTAAAAAGAAATAAATCTAAAGAAAATATCAAAGAAAAAAATATATCAGGACCAAAATTTTGAAAAGAAAAAAAAAACTAATTAAAAATATTGAATAAGTTATTATGTATATTATTATGTGATATATAATAAAACGTTTCTGCCCTCCACGTGGAAACGTGGTTGTTTCCACGTTTTTGATCACTTCACAAATTAATAATAAAAAGTAACTAAACATGAAGATAATCAGAATCAAAGGGGCTTAAATATAAGAAAATATTTCAAGGTTTTTGTTATTAAAGGAAGTTTATTGATATCGTGAACATAGAAGAAAGTAAAAATCGACTTCAATTACGAAATTGATAATATTAATTAATTTTTAATTGATTTAGCTACAATCATCAAATTGATAATATTAATAACTACAATAATTGATTTTGTTTAAATAGCAGTAATGTCCTGAAAATTGGTGAAAATTTAATTAAATTTATTCTATTTACTCGAAAAGCGTTTCTGTGTACACAAAAATAGTAAAATATTAAACATTTCAAGAGAAAATATTTTTCTCTTATGCTAAAATTTTATTCTAATATTTTGTAGAAGAAAAAAATTTTTTTAATTTCAAATTTCTATTGAATTTTATTTGAAAACAAAACAATTGAAAAATATGATTTATTTTTTTAAACGTTTTTCTTTTTTTTTTTTTTTGAAATCAGCGGTCAATTTTGAATGAAATATTGCAATGATTAATAATTTTATAAAGCTTTCGTGAGCGCAATTGTATTGTGATACTAGTGTATGCACATTTAAGGGATCAAGTATGGACTGATGCTTTTAAAATTTGGTACATTGACATTTTTAACATATTTTTCATCATGTTTAAGTAACTTAGTGACGGTATAAATGAAGCTTATGGTCAAATTAAAGTCCAATTTGATGTGGTAGTTTAAGGTTGCAAAATATTTTATTTATGTTGTATTTTACTACATTTATGAGATTTATAGGGGGTCAAACTCGATTTTAGGCAGACGTTTTTCATTTGGAAGCTATGTGAAATAAAGGATATGCTATGAACAATAGGCTTCGTTCCTGGATTTTACAAGTTTTGTGTACAAAATTGCTTAAGTTATTTTCCAAATCTACTTGTAGTTAAATATTCAATTATTACTGAAATAAATGAGTTTTTTCTTTGATTTTCTCAGCATCTCCTCATGGAACCACTCTAATTTTTTGTATGTTAATGCCAACTCTTTGGGAAACATTTTATAGCAAAAGTATAAAGAGGAAAATATGTTTTTTTTTTTAATATACTTGATACAAGGACGAATATTGATTTAATTATCCTTTTATTTTAGAAAATGACATTTTCAGAAAAATATTTATAAATTGGATTTACTAAGCATTAATTTGAGCGAAATATTGATTTGAATTTCATGTATTTATGAAAAATTATGAAAAAATGAACTTTAAACCGCTATAAAATCTAAACTATGACGAATTTTAACATTTTGAATATCTTCAAATTTTTTTTATTAAAGTAATGAATGTGTATACTGAATTTCATCGAATTCAGAGATGATAAGGTCTAAAATTAAGTTTTTTTTACGAAAATTTTTGTTCTTTTCCAAAATTAAAATAAAATTGAATTTTAAATGAAAATCTAATTTGTTTAAATACCTACTTAATTTTAATTTAATTTAATATAAAATAATTAGTAAAAGAATTTTCTAATAAAAGTTTTATATTTATAAAATTATTGTGTTGATTGTAAAATTATTGCATTTTTAATAAAAAGTTTATTTCTAAAATGATTTAGTTTGAACTTTAGTAAAAAAAGGCTTATATTTTAGTGAAAAAAAGTTTTTGTCCACTTTTTTTTATTTTTGAGAAGAGAAATTATCTAAAACTGAGATTTAACTTTTAGGAAGAAATGTGATTTTCGTTGAAAGTGAATTTTTGTTTTAATAGAAATTAGATTGTTTGTGAAATTATAAAATTTTAAATTAAAATTAAATGTTTAATTTTCAGGCGATAGCTTTCACTTATTCTAAAAAAACTAAAGTTTATTTTTCAATTTCTAGCGAAATTATTGACTTTTTACTAAATGGGATTGTTAGTGAAAAATCTTATTGTTTTTTTATTAAAAGTACAAATGAATTTTGAATACAAATTTTGTTTTGAAAGATTTTTTTTTTGTAATTTTCAATGGAATCTTTTAATTTATTTAAGATTTCAATAGAAAATCGTTATGGTCAGTGAAAATTTGTTTTAGTGCAAAATCTAAAAATAAAAATTAAAACATATTTTTTATAAATAATTTTTATTGAAAATTTTTATAAAAATAAAAAATTTACTTTTGTTTAAAATTGTATTTTTGGAAAAAATGTTGGGTGAATACTTAAAGTTGTTGTAAATCGAACTTTTAGTTTTTTTTTGGCAAAAATTATCTTTTTAATATAAAATGATTTTCTTTTTTCATCATTAGAAATGGTGTTTTATTGATAAAAATAAATAAATAATATTTTTAAGGAAAAACACATTTCATATTCGTACTATTTTATTTATTTTTTGTAAAAAAGAAAAGAATCAACTTTTTCTAATAATCTGCTGCTGTAAATAGCAAAAACACTGGTGACCATGAAATATCCTCTTTTTTTTCAATTTGATTTCTATTTTTTTCTTGTTTCTCTTACATCGATTGTTCTTTAGTCATATTTATTGTATAATATTGAAAACAACTTCCTGATTTTAGTCCTTTTTTGTTGTTGTTGCAGTTGTTATTGTTGTTTGCAATTTCTTGCTGTTTAGTTTAGTTGTTTGGTTATGTTATGTTATGTTGTGATGATGATGTTGATTGCTAAATCATTATGGCGTAAAAACGTGTTAAAAGAAAAAGTCAGACACATTGCAAACGGCCGACTAATGTCTTTGTTGTCTTCATTCATTGAATCTTTTGTAGAAATGTTTCTTTCTATTTTATTTCACTTATTTTGTAACTTTTTTTCCTTTTGTAATTTTCATCCTTTTTTTGCAAAAATACATCTGTGTCTGGCTAAATTATAGTTTTTTTTTTTAGGGTTAAAGGATTCCTTTTTTGCAGATTTCTCTAGTTCTATTCAGTTTTCTTTATGACCGTTTTACTGGTAAGAATTGAAAACGTGACTTTGATATTAAAGTCCAGAAAGTAGTTTTTTCTGTAACAGAATTTTATTAAATTTAAGCGAAAGGATAATGATTTTATGGCAGAAAAAACTATTATTTATATTAATAATTTAAAATTGTTTTTATTTAATTTAAAAAAAGAAATAAAAATTTAATAAAGTCTTCTTATAACACTTCTATCAACACAATAGTATTTTATTGTTTTTACAGTCAAAATGGTTTAATTTTCCAAATTTGTTTCAATAAACCAACTACTAACAGACTTTCTGTTCTTTTTTTTTGGTTGCATTTAAAAGAAAACATTTTTATTTTCTTTGGTACATTTTCTTCAGAGTAATTAAAATGTCTTGTATATTTCCTGTTGCAATTTATATTCTACATCTTTAGTAAAATTCATTATTTACTTTTTCATTTCAATTTCTATTTGTTTTATTTTTTATTATCATATATTTTTTTTTTGTTTGTTTAACAATTTGTGGCAAATTTCTGTCTTAACAACTTTTTGCTACGTTTGCAACAAATTTGTGTTCATTGTAACTTATTTCCTCTCTCACTCTCTTCTGTGTTTTCTTATTTGTTATTTATGATCTTCTTAATACAAACAGGGTTTAAATGAAAGTTGATTACTTATTATTACTGTTATTCCAATTGTAAATTAAAAAAAAGGAAGAAAAAAAGAACGAACGAACGAACGAAAAAAGAAAGAATTATTTTCTTATACTAAAACATACATAAACAATTTGGAAAAGGTAAAATATACCAGCATAAGAAATGGGTTATAATTTCAAAATACAAGGATATTTACAAAACTTCCTGTTAAGGAAACTGTATATGTATGTAGTTGGTTTGTTTGTGTATTTATTTTATTTTTTCTCCTGATGTCGCCTTAATATTTTCAGGAAAAATAAAGGAAAAAGAAAATAATTACAACTGCATTTTAATTTGTGTGTTGCTTATGGTAGAAATGTGAATGAATTGTTGAGTGATTGACTGCGTGAGTGAATGAGTGAATAAACAAGTAAACAAACAGTTGCATGAATAAAGGAAATAACGCATGTCGTACAATGGAGCGTATGAATGTTGTGAAATTCATATGTTTTATATGAATTATACGCACAAATTGATGTACTTGAATGCATTTTTTCTTATATACATTGACATTATTATATGATGTGCTCTGGCGGTTTATTATTTCGATTAAATTTTTATAGTATACGAGGTCCATCAAAGAGTGTTTTTGGGATGATATTAAAAAAACTTATACAACAAGAAACATTAATATAAGACATCCATGATTTATTGAACATTCGATCACAATAGGAATAAAAAACGAGTGCTTAGTTAGATGATCAAATAATTGACAACGAATTACTGGTCGGATCGAATTTAATTGTATGGAAGAGTTGTAGAGAAGCATCTAATCCTTTAGAAAAACATTTTATAGTCAAATTGTGACAACAGGTACAGAATGGAAAAGTTTACAAAAATCGTCACTTCTACTTCTAAATCATAATCGATTTAATATATTTTTTCAAAGTGATTGACGAGATAAAAAAACAATTCTCATCTAAATTTTGAATTTTTGATTTCTTGCCTCCAATTATATGATTTTTTTAATATTTTATAATAGAGTTATAATAGAGAATAATAGAGAATTTTTTCTTTAGGTATTTCAAGGGACTATGACTAATACAGAAATTTTAAATTGGTTAAGTTTGCGCCCTACATCTTGCATTAGTCAAAAATTATGATTTTTTAAGTTTAATTTTTATTGTTATCTTTTTTGAATTTATTGATGATATTTTATCTCCAGATCAAAAATTATGAAAAAAGTAAATTTTTTAAAAGATTAATTGAGGCAACCGAATTTTTTGCCAAACGAATTTCTTCGGTTCCATGTATTAACGCATAATTCGGTTGGTATTACTGTATATATTCGATCAATGCAATTCTTTCTTAAAACAATTTGGTTGCAGAAATGAAAATATGTACAATACGATTGTGAATGAAAGCAAATTTATTATTATTTTTCTTTTAATACAACAATATTGTTATTGAAAAGTCAATTACAGGTATTTACTTAAATATTTTGCAAATACTAATTTTGTAATCAATTGTTCCCTTCAACTTCTACGTTCCATCTTGCTTTCTTCAAATAGTTTCGTATAATGCAGGAAGGTATCAGCTCAAAGCATATGAAAAGTGATACATATAGCGTTAAAGACATGTTGTTAATATGTCAAGTGATAGATTTTACCTACACATATACAGATATTCTGAAAAAACTCTGCGATTTGACACGATAAACAGGAACATTTACATTGAAGGTTATGTTTCACACAAATCTGCACCAAATCATAGCCAACTGATATCTAGTTAATTATTGAAAATCTCACTTAAAAAAGAAAATTGTAAGTTTATCTAATTATCTTATTGATAGGTGGATGTTAATTAAGTAGATTTTGAAGTTAATTCGCTTATTATGATCCAATAAAATTGAGGCTTGTGTTATGGCTTGTTAATATTTCAGAACTAAAAACCTACATTTTTATTGGTAGATGAAACTAGAATTCTTCATTTCATCATTTATATAAATGAATTTTAAATTCGATTGTATTAATCATATTTCTTAAATTAATTATACAAAAACACATGATGATTTAACTGATTAAATTCACTTTTATGTTAATCATAAGTCCATTATAATAACAGTAAAATGTTGTCGAATATTTAAAATATATAAGATTTATATATTTTTAAGATCTATAATATAATATCAGCTATATTCATAAAATTTATATTGTTGTCACCGTTTTCCAACTAATCTTTTTACTGTGTATACAATTCTGGTCAAAATTAAATGTAATAACAAAAACTGTATGATATTTTTAATGTTTGATGGTATTAGTGTAATTTTAAAAAAAAATTCTTTTCAATAAAAATGGAGATTTTTAAAAATGTTGTGAAAAATGTTTATCGAATCTAAGTTATTTCTCCATTTATTGAATGAAAATATATTTTGTTTGAGTTTATTACATAGAAATGCCTTTTAATTTTGTGATCCTTTTTTAACACAAGTAAATAGTTTTTGGTCCATAAATAAATCCCAACATTTTAAAAACCAAAAAATTTTGTCATCGAAAATTTACTACCCTGTAATTAGTTGTTGAAAGTCTGCACAACAACAAAGATAATGCAGAATTTATGTACAAAGTCCAATTAGTTTACTTATGACAGAGTAGAATCAAAAAGTATAAATGCGCGAACAAATTTTCTAGAAGAATTCTAAAATTTTAAGTAGTTTTTATTAATTTTTCTATATTTTTGAACTTTGAACAACAATCCTGGTTAGAAAAAGTTACCAGTTATGGTTTGTAACGTGTAGTTACAAATATTAAACCACCAACATATTAACATATTGTAACTACTGTAGTAGTTACAATACAATAGGAGAATTTATAATT
>MINK01172094.1:17166-51730 GCA_001735545.1 Phormia regina
TATCACCAGACACGACCGAAGTTCTTTCTTCCGAACCGTAGCCGAACCTTGTAGTTAGCAGACCGAGAGCCGAAGAATTTATTTCGTCGGATTGTAGTAAAACCGTAGTTAGCCGATTGAGAGCTGAAGAATTTATCTCATCGGATTGTATTTTGAAGGCCGAACCTTGTAGTTAGCCGACCGAGAGCCGAAGAATTTNNTTCTTTCCCCTCATAGATAGGTATCATTTCGTCGTTGTTCTTGTCACAAGGAAGCTCTGTGGTAACAATCAAAGGAAGCAGACCTTTGAAGAAACTGGACAGACTGAGTATACCCCAGCTGGAAACAAAACAGCATTACAGGTTGCTAAATATTATTTTCAAGTCGTGTGAGTTCAGATCTGTAACCAGTTTGTTAATATTACCACAAAAATGATTAAGGATTTAAGTCAGTTTCAGCAAGGTTAAAAATTTGTTATTATTACCCATTTATCTATAATAAATACGAATCATTTATTATTGGGGAAGTCATTGAAAAACATTAGAAAACAATTTTTAAAAATAATTTATTTAAAAAAAATTATATTATTTAAAGCAAAACACTCTACACATTGTTGTATAATATAAATATTTTAAAATCTTAATTTTATGTTTAAGCCTCGTAGTTTCTTCTACATATTAAGTATTTTAAGTTGATTTTAATTTTTTTATTTTGTTTTCGTTTGATAAGATCATGAGTATCTTAATAATTAAATAACTTTGCAAAAGAAAAAGTTGAGTAGTAAGCAGGTAGCTTTAAGTTATACACACAAACATGCCAACAAAATACATATACATTCATATATCACATACATTCATAGGTCTGTTGCCTTGTGTTAGCAATTCCTTTGCCAACACGTTGCAAAGGATTACAGTAGCTAATTATTAACAAGGATTAAATATGTTACGTGTTTATGTATTTTGGCAAAAACTCTCTTTCGTAGCAAAGTATTTAAACACACACACACACATATATACACACACACACAAAGAATTTAAGCATAGAAAAGAACACTTTTTCAGCTGTTTTTACTGCTGCTGCTGTTGCTGTAGTAGCTGCTTATACAAAGTACAATGTTGTTTTTGTTTATATTTCCTTTAAATTTTTGTTGTTTTATTTACGTTTGCTGTTGTTTTGTGTTTGTTGTTGTTATACTTTGAACACCAACGCTTAAAAGCTTTTTTTCTTTGTAGTTTAGTCTTCAAACACTGAAAAGGAAAAAAAAGGAAATTAAATTAATTTAAACTCTTACAACAAAGTTTTGAGATATTTCTACCAACATTTTGAAGAAATTGTTTGCAAATGCGATTTATATTATTAATATTTTATTAAAAATTTTGTAAAATTAAAAATTTCTATGTTTTACATTATTTATCTTCACTGTTAAGTGTGTGTTTTTATTTATTTTTGTTTTTCTTTTTAAATGTACAATATACATATGTATTGGTATGGCTTATGGAATGTAAGTAAATGTGTGTGAGTTTTTTTTTTTTTTAAATTCTCATATACATATGTATGTATCTTTTAGAGTTTGCTTGTGTGTATGTCTGTTGTTTTCCGCTCCCCCTTTATATATAATATTTTGTTTTTGTTTGTTTAACGTGTAAATTCTGTGGTAGGATGATGATGATGATGATGGTGATCATTATCATGATTTACCTCGATATGATGTTGATGGCATTGTTGAGCGGTACTGGTTGGTGGTGTTGGTGATAATGCTGTTGATGTATTTTAAATCTTTTTTCCTTTTTACTGCTCGTAACAGCAAAGTATTGTAGTGTTTCCACTTTATACTCATCCTAAGTATATTTTTGTTTACTTTTCAAGCTCTTCTTGTTGTTTTTTTTGCTTCCTTTAGTTTATTTAATTCCATATGTTTTTGCTTTCTTTTATAATTTTTTTTGATTTTGTTGCAAGCGTGTGTGTGTGTGCGTGTACATGTATGTGTGCATTTGTTCTACACTTAATCTCGTTTAATTAAAATGAATAGAAATAATGTAACAATATTATATTGCAGTGCATGATGATGGGCATGAACCAGAAGCAAAAGCAGCAACAACTGAATGAATTAAAAAAAAAATAATAATAATAAAAAATAAAATTATAAAGGATAACAGGAATAAATAAGTGAATGTATAAATTTTAAAAATGTGCGTTAAAATAACATTAAAGGAAAGTATATTAAAAACTTAAATGCAAAACTTTTACTAAATTTTATATTGAAAAAGTTTTATAATCGATGATTTATTTATTTGAGATGAATTATAATAATTAGGTCTATAAAAATGTGGAAAAAAAAAAAAACACTTTTAGTTGCTTAAATTTAAGAAAATATGATTTTTTCTAGGAAAATTTTTATTTATCTACTATTTATGCTAAAAAGAATAAGATTTTTTTTGTTATAATTTCCCAAAGAAATTTCTTCTCGAATTTAAAAACGTAGCAGAATAAAATAATGTATGTATGCGAAAGTAAGAAAAAATCTCTCTAATAGAAAAATGATATAAAAAAAATGTGTATAGAAAAATGTATATGAATTTATGCAATTTAAGGTGAGTCCAATAAAGATAAAATTTTTAATCAAATTTTACTTTAATTCTAAAAATTTAAAATTAGATGGAGTCCTCAATAAGTGTGTTTTTAAGAAAATTCCAAAACATTAATTTTATTTTAATATTCTCATCACAAAACGCATAATTATTTAAATTTTCACTGTTTTATTTAAATTCATCATTATTACTGTTGTTGGTTCTTGCCAAATATACATTAATATTTAATAAATTTTAATCCTTTACTACTTTCAGTGTTGAAAATGAAAAATATGTTTAAATCTAAATTATGAGGGTCATAGGAGTCCAAACAAACAACAGCAACAAACAACAAAAAGAGGAATAACATTAATAAATATACTTAAACCCTCAAATTATTAACATAATATTTGTTGGTTATTGATGTTGGTTAACAATCCACTTACCCTCACATCCTGTCACACTCTCTTCCTCCTACATTTTCCACAATTAGTGAGACTTTTTGTATATGTATTTTTTCCGGTATTTAACATATATTTAGATAATAATGATTCTCATAATGATGCTGATACTGACAATGATTATAAATTCAATACGTTCCGAGAAACGAAGAAGCACAAAAAAAAAAAAACTGTTACACAAAACAAATTACGCATTGTCCATTGTATTTATGATGCCCTGGGGTAACATCTTTTACTTTTATCAGATGTTGTTGGTTGGTTGGTGGGTTGGTTGGGTTGTGGTAGTGAGAAACAAAATTTCATGTTACTCTTAGTTGTTGTTTTATGTTTTGTTTGTTATACATACTAAATTATTGTTGTTAGCAAAAGAGTGTTGACCAAACAAAAATTCACATAAATATAACATAACGTGGAATGAAAATGGAAAAAAATGTTTGTGATAAACGTTTGTAATTAGTATGCAGACTCCAAAATTATTGAGTTGTTGAAATACAAAATGAAAAAAATATAAAATGAGAAAAAAAGAAAAACGAAGTGGAAACAAGCGGCAATAGAAAGAGCCGCATAAACGGAAATAGACAAAAACATTGACATGTTTATTAGAATTTCGCGCTATAAAAAAAGGAAACAAATTTATAATGGACAATAATTTAGGAAGAATACAAATAGGAGCTAAGGCTCTTTTTTTAGAGAGAGAGAGAGAGAGAGAGAGAGAGAGAGAGAGAGAGAGGTAAAAGAAAATAGTTGAAATTAAATTGGAAATGTTGTTGGTACTTTAATATTGAAGCATTCATTAGAATGGCAAGGTTTTTGATTAAATGACAACTGATATAAAGATAATATAGATGAAACTATAATCATTACTATTATCTTTTTATGGATATCTATTTTATCATAGTCTTTCGATAAGCAATTTTGCTGGTATTTAAGTTGAAACTAAATGTATTTTAAATCTTTAATATAGTAACCTGCATTGAATTAAAATATTATAAGACTTTAATGCAATAGCATTGTCCATTGAAATGGAAATTTAGGTTCCAGTCCAAGTTTATATTACTTGAAAATTTATATATATTTTTTTTAAATATTTTAATATTTGAATTCATGTCGGACTCCAGCAATATTGAGAGCATCATAGTATTTCCAGCAAAAAATAAACATCCAAAGAAGTCAAAAAGATCCTGAACTTGNNAGATCCTGAACTTGTGATCCAGAAGTAGTGCAAATTGGGATCATTTCCAATGAATTTAACATAAGCTTGTCATAGGAAGATATTCTCTTCTTTGATACCTATTCAATGAATATGAAGTAATGTCCACGGTGTTATGAAAAACTGATTCTTTGGATTTTTCTTTTCATCGCTTCAGGGAAAATGAATGTAATTTATATATAAACTAATAAATTTTTGAATGAAATGAATTTTTCGTAACAAATATTTGAAACAAGATCTTCTGAATACATTTTTAATTACATCTTTGGATGTAGTTTTTATTACTTTTTGATACATAAAAATGACTTCTGTTTATTTTTGCTGGGATTTCGTATTAAAGTAATTATTTAGCGAAATAAATCGAATGTTTGGAATAAAATTAAATTTAAACTAAAAAAGATATTTCATTGAAATTTTGGCTTAATATATATTAGTGAAATATAAAAACTCCTACATTTTTGTAATTAAGTAGCAAAAATCTCAAACCGGAAAAAACGTGTTTCAAAAATTCACTTTTTTCATTGAAACCATTCATAACATTTTTTATTATAAATTTGTATTTTCTAAACTACTGATTAGATTGAATTTAAATATAACAAAAAGTTATAAAGTTTTTAGAAAATATCGCAGTCACCCTCTGTAATGAATCAAAATAAGGTGTCAAAGTCGACAACCTCAAGTATATGAAAGTTTAAAAAAAATCGTATCTTTTGCAAATGAAGTCCAACTTTAAAAATGTTTACATTTCTGTAAAGTAAAAAAAAAAACAAATCTTTTTACTTACCTAAGATATCGCTTACATTTAAAAAATATATTTATTTTTTGTCTCAATTCTATTTCGTTTTTCGGAAATAATTCATGAGGTATATGAGTTTAATATTCTCAAAAATTTATCTCAATTCATCTAAACTTGCAAAATGTTCAATGTAATCACTCCGAAATTACAAATTAGTACTTCATTCTTTTACAAATAATTTAAAAAGCTTCAACCATCAATTTTTAACGATTTGTTTTTCCATTCAACCACAAGTTTACTAGAAAATTAGTTCGAATATAAATATTTTTAATGCTAAGAGAGACAATATTCACATGTAAATATATTTCTTGACAGAGATTTAAAAGTACTACATTCATATTTATTTTAAAATCAAACGACATGATCAACTTTGGAGGTCCATCTTCTACTATCCACACTCGCTAGGAATCTGTGCTCCTTTAAATCAGATCTGATTATATATTGTTTTTATCATATATATTTTACAAACATTATTAATTTCAAAAGTACTAACTGACCAACATCTAACTTTCACAATACACCTTTTGTTTCACCTTAAAGATGTTATTTTTTTTTATTTTTTGATTTCCATCCAAAACTGGTTAGTCACATTTTAATTCCACGCTATTTCTTTTCTTCATTTGCAATTCTTTTAGAAAAATTATCGCTTGAATAAAAACATTTTTCATATCTATTTGCGGTTTCTATACTCTATGCCAAAGATATAAATATTATTTTCCAGACAAATTGATATATTAATTGATTTATTCATCATTTTATAGTAAACCAATGGTCATAAATGGCCAAAGAGAATAATAATAATAAAAAAAAAACTAAATTTATGTTTTTAAAAATACTATTAAAAAAGCAAAAAATATAAAAAAAAATTGCCATTGTGGTCGAGACATTTAACTGGTCATGGCACCATAACAAAAGTCATTAGATTGTCCCTAATATCAATGGTAGGAGAATTTACACAAAACTCCCTAGAAGAATTAGGCAAATAAAACACACAAATATAACAAATTATATACTAAGTAAGTTGTACAACAACAACAACACAAAATATTTGTTATTTAACTATAAAATTTCTAGTCTAATAGTTAAGAAAATAACTTCAATATGAACTTTATTTAAAATCAATAGTCTTTAGTTTTCAATACTTAATTTCCGTTTCCCGTTTCATTAAATGACAAATGATGTTTTTTATTTTCTTCATTCTTTTACATTTTAGTGTTACTTAAAATTTAATGTTTTTCTTGTTTGAAAACTTTAGAATTTTTTGTAAAAAAAAAACTTGTGAAAAAACAACTACAATGTCTTTTTTATTCGTATGCCTTTAAGTGACGAAAATGTCGAAAAGTTCTATTTGATTTATGGTTTAAAGTGCATTAAATAAATTTCCTTTCATCACATTACAAACGAGATTCGTAAAACTTTTGCTTGTTGAGGGAAAGTGAGAAAATGTTTAGAAATGATTGTACAATTTCTTCTTTCTTTTTTTTTTTATTTGGAAAAATTTAAAATTTTCTTTTTAGTGATTACAAGTATTGGCAACATTTTTAACAGTTTAGGTCAAATATTTTGAAAATTTAAGAATAAACTGTTTTTAAAATCAATAACTTTTTAAAATCATTCTATTAGTTTTTTTTATAATATATTCCGTATCCTTAATTAAATTTTAAATTATTTTTGGAGACAAAATTTTTATAAAAATCTTGTTTTAAAAGTTGTTTCTGAATACAGTTTGTGCTATTTTTCTTTTCTTGTCTGTAATGTTTCTTTTGTAGTATTAAGCTCAATTTAGTGTCAATCGAATGAAATGTATACCCAAAAGTTGGCATTGAACTTAAAAATGTCAGACGAGTAGAGGAAAAAGTTAAACAAATGGCATTCAGACGCTTTTTTAGAAGAAAAATTCTTATTTAAACGAATTAAGTTAACAAATTTTTTAATTAAGAAAAATTTAAATAAAATGTATCTATTTAAAATTAATAACATTTGTACTTTATATAACATAACTGGTATTATCTTAAGCACAATTAAATTTACTTTGATTGAAATAAAAATAAAAAGATTATTTTTTTAGTATTAAAATCGGGTCTCTGTTAAATGGTCATCGGTTAACAAACAGCAAGAAAAATTTGCTGACTTATTAGATTTTTTTTTTTTTAATATAAAAATTAATACTATTTCTAAAAATGGATATTTTGTTTCATATTAATTTCTAAAAATTTCAACTCCTTTATTCTAAGGAGTGAGATCGAAAAAATGTTAACACACATTTTGCCTTACAATCTTTTTTCGGAATCAATATTCAAAATTTTTTTTGATCTGGTTATCATGGAAAAATACTTCAGTTATTATTTTTAATAACAATCATGTTAATTTATCCTTATTTTCATTAAAACAAGTGACGGCCTATAAGTTATTAGAAAATTTAAAAAAATCCTAATAGGTCTTACAAATAATTGGCCACAGAATTAAATTTCGTCCGTAAAACCGTTTCTAATCTTATTAAACAGTATCAGGAGAATTTGACTATTGATTCGATGTGAAAACCTAGTTTGGTAAAAAAGGACCACAAAATGTGGGAAGGCAGAAAATTGAAAGGTATATTGATAAGAACTCCAAATATAGATCTGGAAAAAAATCAGCTTCAGTTTCCTGAGTGCCTCCAACACTTCTGTGAAAAAGTAAAGCTAATGGGAAAGTTGATAAACAATAAGTTCAAAATAATTTCCAAAACAGGAATTCTGCAAAAAAAAAAAAAAATTAAAAGTACAAAAAATTAGGCATCTCCGAATTTAAAACCAAAATTTACATACAAAAATAAACTCATCCTTTAATACATGACGAAGAACGCGTAGGTTTGGCAGAATCCTCGACTTGTGTCCCAAAATTTGAGAAGCAATTGTTGGAAGATAAGTTAGACCAAAGCAGCTTTTTTTGTAGTTACGGGCAAAACAGAAAAGTCGTTTGATACATTCGGATCTATAAAAACCAAAATATGCATAAAGGAATATTTGCAAAGAAGACTTCTTTTTCTTTTCTTAAGAAAGCACAACGTGTCCACATATTTTTGGATGCATTTGGTATCATATCACTACGGTAAGAAAGCTCTGGGGTGGTACCAAATCAATAACATAGTTTAAGTACCAAGAATGGTCAATTTTCAAAATTGTCTATAAAATATAGTGAATTAAATAGCGAATTTAAGAGCACAAAAAAGGTGTCCAAAAATACTGAATATTTAAACAGATGATAGGCACACGGTTCCAAAAAGTATATTTTGTGGTTGGAACCATAAACATGATATATTTCTGTGATCTGTGCTAAATTATCAAATGATTAAAAAAATAAGGAAAACTCTAAAATCAACCGTTTCCAAGTTATTGAATATTATTTATGTTAAGAATTTTTCGATCTCACTCCTTATTTCATTCTATTGTATATTGATGATTAAAAAGAAACTTATTTCCCCCCGAATAGTATTTACTGATCCACGTTTCCATATTTAAACTTAAATGGCAGTAGCACACATTTAAATACTTAATTACTTCTTTAATATTTTCTCTTCACAAATCCAGCCTTCCATCATTTAGCTTAAGTCGTATGAGTTCTTTATTTTTTTTAGGAAAAACTTATTTCAAACAATTCTTTATTCATTAGTTGGTCACAAAAAAAAAAAAAAAAAAAAAAAAAAAATATCAGAATAAATCAGCAAAAAAGTATTCGAGGGAAAACTTTATGCCAATTAAGCCTCAAATACATGACTTGCACAACATGTAACTCATTAATGAACCCATAGTTCATATTGAAACATGAAGAAATTAATTAATGAAATTTATTTATATGGAAACATTTGCAAAAGAAAAAAATAATAATAATATTAGACAAATAAATAAAGAAAAACAACTTTTATTTAGCAATTAAGCTGGGAAAAAAATGGCAAAACAAACTCAGTGGTAAAGAATTAAAAGAAAAGATTTTAATGACACTTTATGTGAATGAAGAAAAGATGTAGATAATATAGTTGACCTTAGGTGGTTAAGACAACATACCAATATACACTTCTAATGTGGTGTGTTTTTGGAGGTAAGAACTTAGCAGGAGAACAAATCTAATAAATTCATAGACTTTGGAAATTATTGCATACTTCTAGGGGTAGATATATATATTTTTAAAACTTTTTATGTGAAACAAAAACAAAAAAATATTTTATGAAGGCATAGAGTCAATACCACGAGAGAACGCCCAAAAATATTTTCTATGTTTACCTTTTTTTTGCTAATATTTGGCATACGCATACCCTATGAAGTCATTTAAATATTTTTATTTTATTCGCGATTTCATTTTCCGAAATGTCAAAAAAGTCGCAGAAGTGTGTAAATTTAAACTTCAATTTTAATTTTAATTGCATACATAAGATGAATACATCCACTATAAATGTAGTAATTAAAGAATAATATTATTATTATTATTCAAAAATGCATTCAAAATGCAAATGAAATTTTAGAATGAATTTTTGAAAAATTTCTATCCTTTGAATGTTCTTCTACCTTTAATATAAAAATATATCATGTTTGTAAAATAATGCAATATAAATTGTTCTGAGACAAAATGGTCCAATTTTTATTTTTTAATTATTTGTGAGTTTGTTTTAACAATAATTTTTATTATAATATTTCAAAATTTATTATTTGTGTTTCAAAACTATTTGTCGCAGATTAAATGCTAATGTTTTATGTAATAAACATAATTGTCTAGAATATATATAAATAAATATTTAAAATCGAAGGGATAGAAATTTCATAAAAATGCTTCTGAAAATTGCATTTGCATTTCTGTTGTGAGTGAATCTCTATTTTGGATTTATACAATATAATTTACAATAGTTATTTAAATAAACTTTATACTAGTTTTTAAGGAGTTATAAACATTTAAAGTTACATAATACTAAAAGAGGATATTGAAGTTAATAACTTTTGGAGATATTGAAGTATAAAGTAACACATTTCAATATTTTACACAAAATAACAAATTATCCTTTTTTATAATTCTTAAAATGTTCATTATCCTTTACCATTTAGTTAATTCATTGTTGTTAGTTTTAGTTACTTTATGTTGTTGTTGATGTTCTCTATCTCTAGCCTTTGTTGAAAAAACTGATAATAATGACAACAAATTGGCCTTTGTCTGAATATTTACATTAAACTCAATAGGTCTTCTGTCTCTGGGTCTAATGTGTGTTTTGTTCCCTGTGATTTGGTGTGTTAAATGTTTTGTTGTCATTGTTGATCTCTAACAGGCCGAGACAAATAATTTACTCGTGCATACAAATATATCCTCAATTCGTATATATATATATATGTATGTGGGTGAGTGAGTATGTGAGTGATTTGGAATACATATATATATATATGTGCGTTTGTTTGAATTTTTGTGTTGCTGTGGCAATTGTTTAACAAAGAATGTACGAAAGACCCTTTTCCCCCCTATTTTGAACTAATAATAAAGAACTTAAACAACCACACACACACACAAAATATGAGGGTATTTCAGTTTTTTTTTTCTCTTCTTTTGAACGTTTTTTGGTTTAAGTTCAATCAGATAAAAATGACATATTATGGCAATTTAGTAGTTCAAAGTCTTTTGTGTAGATTGTTCCAGGTGGAAAATATTAACAAGACAAGACATTGATACATTATGTATGAGGTAAAATTGTTAGTTAGTTAGTTAATGGTGTTGTATTTATATTAACAATATGATATGACACAAAAAAAAAGTTGAAATTATATCATAAATACTTAAATTAGTTATCTTTAATTTGGAATTAAATTGAACGAAATTGCATTTAATATTAATATAGATTTTATGATTTTAAAATTATTTAACTTCGGAAACAAAGAATGGAGTGAAGATATCTTTTAAACAACAACATATCTGTGTGCAGTGTTGCCAGTTTATTACTTTGTGTGCTTTTTAATTTACAATAAAGGAAGATTTTGCTAATAATGTTGTTTAGGTTTCAACGAAATGAATGGAATGTTTAAGACACCAGGAATGATGATGAAGTGTATAGCGGTACAGAAAATACATATTCAATTCTAATAGTATCTAATTATAGTCCACAAACTCTACACAGTCAACAGTTATGGAAATAAAAAAAAAAAAAATAATAATAATTTTATGTAAAATTTTTATCATAAAAATTTGAAAATATTAAAGACAAATTTGTTGTAAATTAAATAGAATATATTTTTATTACATCAATGTTTATTTTATTAACACTTAGAAATATTAAAATAAATTGGAAATGGTTTCTTATAAAACCAAGTTTTGTTAACCATTTATTTAATGCTTTTGAAAATTAAAGTTTTTTCTTTTCTATTATTAAATTTTTTACATCTGCCTACGATCAGTGAGGTCATATAATCAGGTCTACGGCAATTGTATTTTGGGCTCATAATTAAAGATTAAGAGTAAATCCAGAGAAGACTGAATTGGCCTTGTTTACCAGGAGATACAACGACAAGCCTTTCACTATGAATGTTTATGAAATAAGACTCTATTGGGTTTCAGGACACTGAAACATTCTCGGCAATGAAATAGCTGATGACCTGTCTCGCAATGACTTTTGTGGAGATCTTTTGTAAGGATTCCAATGGAGGTTATTTTAGGGCCATAAGGGAGTGGATTTTTTAAAACGCAAATCGAGCCTGTAGGAACAGAACGGACTGCAGTATTTCTAAAGCATTATGGCGTAGTCTTAAACTGTCAGATTCGAAACACTTTCTGGGTATGAGTCGTTGTAGTATGTGAATCATTTTAGGAATCATTTCTCACTATGGATAATGATGAGTAAATGGGACATTGGCACGATAGATTTTTGCAAGTGTGCAACTATCTAGAGGAGCTAGAGAGAGTGGAGCACATTATTTATCTCATAGGATTTTGAATGGGAAGGATGACATAGGGGTAATCAGAACTGAATGTTAGGGCTTAGGTGTCACTCCTCTTTTCTCTATCGATGTTCTTTTATTTTTCTACTCTTCTATTCTTTATCTTGTTCTATTTCTTAAAGGGATCACAATGATGTTTTTTAACCTAACTTTAGAATTTTTTTGATTTGATGATTTTAAAATTTTAATGAAAATTATTAATTTAAGTTTTCATAATATAACGTGTATTATGAAAACTTAAATCATATTTGGAACAAGTATAGAATACAAATAGAAAAATCCTAAAATAATAATGAAATTGTGATTTTTATTACTCATAACTGTTACAATCTCTGTTTTCTTTTCTATATTTTGTGTATGTGTCACTGTCTATATAACGTTTTATTAGTGCTGGCAAATTCTACTAATTTTCAATACCCGATATATAATGGATTTTTTATTATTTTTTTCTAAATAGAAAATAAGGCGTAAAATAATACACAAAGAATTTTAGGTAAACTTCATCACGAAACATAAAAAATTTGGACAAAATTGCAAGTATTCTGAGCCCTTATTTTGGAAACAATTTTTAACTTCTTTTTGGTCTAAATATATGAAATTTTTGATTTTTCAATATCTGGTAGGAAGTTAGTATTTAATTTTAGGCCAATATTTTTATTTTTTATTTTAAATTCGTGAAAAGCCTTTTAATGAAAACAAATTCAAATATTTTATTTTATTTTTTCACTTTAAATAATTCTTATTCGATTTCCATTTAAATAATCTCAATTAAAAAAAAAAAATAATTTTCTTTTAGTCTTAAAGTAGGCTTTTATTATTATACTTACTTTTATTTTGTATATACATATGTACATATGTATCTGTTTTTGTAATTTTAGTAAACATTTATACACTCACATGAATAAATACAAAAAAACGTTTGTATACATAATATTTATGTTAACACATTATGTTTTATTCCTTTTTCAGTTTTATTTTATTTTTTTATAAATATTTTTGTTGCTGATGTTTTAGTTACTTTGTGTATTATATTTATTTAAGGAAAAAATAAATAAAAATAAAAGCAAAGAAAATACAAACATCAAGATAAAGTAAACTAAAGTAAAAAAAAAAAATCAAAAGCTTAACTAAAATAAAATACATATATAAAGAAGAGCAAAGAGAATAAAAACAACAACAACAAACGGAAGAAAGGAAAAGAAATCTTAATCCAATAAAAACATTTGTTTGTTTTTATTTATAGTCTATATAAATGTCTCTAAGTAAATGTGTGCATGTATGTGTGTGTAGAAAGAAAAATATAAACAAAGACATAACACTCCTCCTACACTAATACAAATAAATAAAAGGAAAAAAAGGTACAAATACTTAAAAAATATTAAATCTGTTTAACTTTAACAAAAAAAATATTAAAAGAATAAACCAAGAAAATTATTATTTTGTATGTATGTGTGTATAAAGATTTTCAAGAGTCTAGTGTAAATATTATTAAAGTAATGTAGAAAAAAAAAAAAAAATAAAAGAAATTATTTATTTATTTATTTTTTTTCTACGAGATGGATTTAACAAACTTACATATTACCTTCATGTGTGTCTGTGCCTGTGTCTGTGTCTGTGTCTATGTATGTGTGGTTTATATAATATTTTTATATTATTATTTACTTAAGGTGTAAAACATCTAGTAAGTACTTAAGCTGATTAGAAATAATTTTTACTACAATTTGCTTTTCTCATTTTTATTTTTGGTTTTCTTGTAAATATTGAAAAGTAAATTTTGGGAAAAAAATGTAATAAATCTTTAGTTAGCAAACTAACCAGGAGAAATATTAGAGAAATAAATAAATTATATTTATTAAATATTTTATTTTGCTCTATTGGTTTATGAAAGTTATTAAGTTATTAAACAAACAAAATTTTTACTAAATTGCCAAATTTAATTATATTATTTGTTTTAAATTTAAATCGATAATAATTACGTCTTAATATTACAAAAATATAACAAAATAAAACCTTAAAATACATATGAAGTTAAAAAAATATTTTTTAAATTTATTACTGAATCGTTTTTTGTTAATTGATTATTAAAAACAAAAGTTAAAGGTTGCAAAAAAATAATTATTCTCATCTGTTTATATTTATTTTATACTTTAAAAATAATAAAAACTTCTTTTAGTTATTTTTTACTTGTTTCTGAGTTTTGCTTAATAATTTTATCTTTTTCTTTTAATAAAAATTAAATTTTATTTTAAATTATGTTAAAAAAAAAATATATTATTTTATCTCTGTAAAAATATTTTCTTATTTTTCTTATTAAATGTTTTAAATAATATTATCATTATCTTTCTTCTTTCCGTTTTTTTTTTTCGTTTCAGCAAATATTTTTATTTCTTCCTTTCAACCTTAATTGAAACATTTAACAAGTTGATTGTAAGGATGCATATAAAGTATTAAAAAAAAAAAAAAAGAAAATCATTATCGATATTCATGCTACAGTTTAATGTAAGTAGAGATTATTAAAAGTTTAAATTTAAGTAGAAAATATTTTAAATTATTTAAAGAAAAATTTATACAAATAAAACTTAAGAAATTTAAAAATATCATTTTCAGTTTAAAGACAATAAATAAATTTTAAATATATTTTTCACAGAAATAATAATAAAAAGTATTTCAAATACCAAATGGTTTATATGAATTAAAGTTTTAATTGAAATTGCTGAGATTATCGAAATTTTCACATGGGGAAATAATAATGATTGCGTCAGGAGATTTAGTCTATGACAATAAGAATAAAATTGATTAAAACTGAAATCATGATTTAATCTTGAAATCATTCTTATTTTACTTCTTAATTTTTATCATCTTAAATGCCAAGAATTTAAATTAATATTTTTTATTTTATTTAAGTCGAATTTGTTGGTAATAAAATAAATGCATTAATTTAGATTTTATTCAAACTTTACTAATTCCGTAGAAATAATTAAATAAAAATTTATGTTTTTTGATGTCTGTGAATATAGGCACAAACATTTAGCTTTAACAGAGGTATGTTAAGGCGTTAACATACTTCTGTTAAATTGGGTGTATGATTTTAAAAAGGATTTTTGACGCCATGATTATTGATTATGATAGAGATGTCCACCTAGACTATAAATTCCACCAACTATCATCCGCTCATTTTGTCCTGTTTTCCTATGAATGATATGTATCCTGAATGCTTATTGTTTTTTTTGTTTCGCTATATCTTCACACACATTGTTTTTTGTGATTTTTTTAAATATTTCTTCGTAACTTGCAAATTCATTTATTCATTTGCATTTTCAATTATTACAGTTTTCAAAGATCTTGTTCCAGTATTTTATTTTCCAGAATTTTATCTTAGTTAGTAAATGAACAAGACTATCATCTACCGAAAAGTAAAAATATTATATAATTTCAATGTTAAACAATAAGAAAAAATAAAAATTTTAAAATTTGAAAAAATTTTATTTTATCAAAAACTATAATTAAACACCAGCCAAAAAGGAATATATTCTTTCTGTGTCGCTACACAATTCAGCATTTTTAGTAAGCATTTTTTAGGAAGGTATAGGTTTTGATTGAAAAAAAGAACTACTCATTTGTAGAAATATACATTTTTATTACAACAAGTTTATTTAATTAATTATTTGTGTTATTTAGTCCTTCATTTGATCTTATTTTGTTTTGTAAAAAAAAATGTTTTAATATTTAAAAATGTATCACTTAATGCGCTGCAGATAAATTTACTGCCATTTATTTTAAATAATTCATGATATGACAGAACAATGTTAAAAAAAAGAAAATAATATAAATTAAAAAATAGTATAACAATACTAATTGTAGCACTAATACAATTTATAGTCATGAACAAAAACTTGAACAGAATTTTGTTTTAATTTCTCTCTTTAAAAAATTCGAAAAAAAAAAATATAAAACTGCATTACTCTTGTTATATTGACTCTTTTACTGCCAATAAATAAAACTACAAAACATGTAGTAAAATTAAGCTACTGAAAAATTCATGAACTTTGTCGCATGTTTCCCCTCCCCTTTTATTTTTTTTTTCAACTAAATATAAAAGTGAGACAATTTAACAATTGCCATTTGTAAATTGTCTCACTTTGTAATTTGAGTGTAATAATTGTAATGGATTTTTCTAGTTTTTGCAATTAAATATTTATAAAAGTTTAAATAATTTACATTAAAAATTCAATTATAGCTGCAATGTTCGAAACAATTAAAACAAACTGTTAGGAGTATGAGTGATATTTAATACAGGAAATAATATAAATATTAAATATACGTCATGGCGATCTTTTTTAAAGGAATTTTGTTATTATATCCTATATATTTATTTTTTTATTGAATGTAATTATTATTTTTGTTTCAATAAATACATTTCCTATTAAAATGATTCTGTGTTGACTAGAGTTTCTTATAAAGTTATTTTTACTATAAAGGACATTTTAATATTGTTTTCCGGTGTTATTTATTTATTTATATATTTTTCTCTTCCTGTTGTTGACTTAATTAAAGATAATTGTATTTTTCTTGTTTTACTATGATTTTGTTTATTTTCTCTACTAATTTCATTTTTATTGGTTTTTTTTTTTATGTTGTTGTTGTTTATTTCCTGTTCTGAAGAGAAATGACCCAATTAATTTGTTTTATTTTATTAGAGATTTAAACCAGAATAATGATTTTTTTCTTAAAGGATTCATTAAGACATATAATTAAAAATATCTTGTTAAATCAACCTTTTGATTTAATAAGATTTTAAATTATGAAAAAATAACTTTAAAATAAAAATATTAATATAGTTGTTAAGGACATAATTAAAGAATCCATATACACCACAAGCTATAGGATATTTTTGACTTTAATTTAGAAATTTATCAATTGCTTTTGTAGTTTTATTTTTCCCTAAATTAATATTTTTTACTTCAGTTACTTTTAAATTTAAATTTAAATAAATCAAAGATTTCCACAAAATGTCAGGCTAAAAATTAAATCCACCATAATTAAATGAAATTTAAATCCACTATTTTAGCCTTAACTTAACTTTAATCTTGAAAGAAAAATCTCATAACAAAAAGGAAAATCCTATAAAAAAAAGAAGAATAAAACAGCTGTCAACTTTCGCTTTACATTAACTGAACATATTTTTCACTAACACATACAAACAAAAACTTTCAGAATTGAAGATTTTTTTCTCTTTCCTTTTTTTCTTCTTTGATATGTTTTTATCTTGCAAAACAATACAAATGTAAATGTAACTGTAGTTGTAGGTGTAGGTGTAGGTGTAATAATATTTGTTTGTGTGTAACCTAGAAGAATGTATAACTGTTCGTATATTTGTAACTACTACTCCCCTCTAATTTAGATGTCATTTTTTTTCTGACAGCTGCAGGTCTTTTGGCAGTTTTCTCCACTTGTTTGGACAGATTTTGATGCCTAAGGTGTTTTTGGGGATACTTTTTTTTTCTCGTCATTTATTTTTTGCTTTTTGTTGTTGCTGTTGGAAAACTTGCTCCTACTTCTGAGTTCTCTAACAATGCTCGTGGAAAAAAAGAACTTTTGCGAAAGTAAAAACAACAATGAATTCTTTATGAAAAAAAACAAAAATAAAACAAAATCTACACTGAGAAACCAAAATGAAAATGGTGTGTTAGCTACTAACTGTGTTGTTATAGAAAAAACAAGAAAAGATGAAATAAATTAAAAATGACATTTTTCCCAACATTTGTAACATATTTTCCATGCCATTCAAACTAAATATAAGAATGAAAAAAAAAGAAAACATCATCATAAGCCCACGACTACTGCTACTCAGGTCTTTTTACAACTATAGCAGTAAAAAATATTTCTTTTTTTTCTTTTCTTTTCATTTCGAATTATTTCACTGTGTTGTTTAGGTCAGAACTTAAAAGGATTTTATGAATGAAAAAAAAAATAAGTATTCGAAAAAAAAGACAGGAGTAGAGGTAGTAAAATGTAAAAAAAATATATAAAATTACTTATAATAAGCTTATTAGATGTTTTACCCTAACAGCGGTATTTTCCGTACAAAGCTTTGTTGAGTTAGGCCGTGTATTAGCTAAAATGAATGGGGGGAAAAGGAAAACACGAATTCCATATAGTTTTTTTTGGTACTCTACTTTTTAGCAATATGTTGTTGTAGGTTTTTAAGTTTTAAATAAAGTTGAGTTATATTAAATATAAGTTTGGTTATTGATTTGGCAAAAAATATTTTCATTTTAAAATGAACGTTCATATACAAAGTTAAAAGACCTAAGGAATATAGAATATACATATGTGAATGGATATTTCTTTAATTTAATATTTTTGAAAGGTTTTAATTACACTATGCAATAATATTTTGGATGCGAAATTATTGTAGTTCTTGATAAATTTAATAAATCCTACAAATAACTTTTGTTTTATGACCCACAATGAGGTCAAACATAAATTTGTTGGTAATAAATCTGAATCCCCTAAACTAGTGGTTGGATTAAAATAAAATTTATAGAAGAGTCGTAGAAAGGGTCCTAGGCTTTCAGAAAAATAATCTCGTAGTTACCCTGTGATAAAACAAAATAATATACAGGGTGTCAAATTTGACTACTTCGAGTATGCAAAAGATTCTAATAATCGTAACTTCTTCGAGAATAAGTCTTGAGATACATTAGGGATTTTTTTTTAATATATTATAATTTGCTACATATTTCAAAATAATACGCTGAATAAATGTTTGGATTATCTCAATTCATCTAGACATAAAAAATATTCAAAATCAGCTCTCTAAACTTAGTATAAAAATTGCTATTTATACAAAAAAAAAAAAAAAAAAAAAAAAAACTCTTTCACTTTTTCCTCAAAGTTCCGTTAGTTAATTTTTTTTCTTTATATATTTCAAAAAATTGTTTATATGATGTTGGTGTTCCTTTTATTTACAGGAAGTATTTCGTGCAATTATTCCAAATTTTTTATGTTTTTGGCATTTGTAACCAAAAACACAGAGTTACCATAAATTCTTCATTTGAAAAGGTAAATAGTAAAAAAAAAAAACAAAAAACACTAGAATCGTTTTTGTTTTCAAATGTATTTTTTTACTAACACATTCTTAAGTCTTTTTTTATAATCGACTTTTTGACAATGGAGCCTCATATCTATGTTAATCAGTGGTCTGAGCTATTACGTAATCAGTAGAAACATTTTTTGATGTAAATCTTGAGTATAATTTCTAGTGAAAATTTCAGCAAAATAATAAATAAATAAAGAAAAAATATTTAACAAATTTAATAATTTTATTAAATTTCTTTTGGTGAAATAAGAAAACAACCATAACTATAAATTGTTTTATATCAGATAATAATTTAACAATATTTCTTAATGCGAGAAAAAGAAAAAAAAGCAAAGTTTTAATTAAATAGGGTAGCATTTTAATCTTTTGTTAAAGAATCAAAGATAACAAAATGATGACATCTGAAAATCATTCAAGGACATTAAATTATTAACATATTAAAGCTATTTTAAGTTTATAGAGAAAAATATATTATTTGCTTTAAAAATTTATTATATAAAAAATAATTTCTCCTTGCTGTCTGCTACATTTAAGTGTAAAAATACTTTGTTTTTGTATTTTTTATTTTTTTTTTTTTAATTTTAATTCCCAGCTCACATGACCTATAAAAAATGTTGTGTTCCTATTGGAATATGAAAATAAAATGTTAAAAAAAAAAACTAAACAAAAAAGCCAAACCAAATAATACACAACATTGCAAACGGTTCGGATGTTGCTGCATTTGTAATATGAACAAATCTGTAAGAGTTGGGCGAAGGGGAGAACAATTCAAATGTCTGCTTTCCTTGCTAATTGGAAACGATGCTTCATAGGTTTTATACCCTACATTATTATAAGGTAATGGTTAATAGTTTCAGACGAATGTTGAGGTTAATTTTTTGAAAACTAAATTTAGTTATAACATCGAAACTAAACGTGTGGTAGGTAATATTAAGAAATTGTATAAATTTTCCTTTAAAAAATTGTTTTCTGTATGGAAATTTAAAATTTCTTTCCAATCGGAAAGGGATTAGTTTGGCTAATTGTGAGTAATTATTTGATTTCAAATTAACGTCACTTTTAAGTCTTCAATAGTTAAATTATTTAAATGTTTTCACTGATTTTCCTAATAGTGTTCTTTTTTGAATAAAAGTAGAGCACATGATGACCACATTTAATCGACCACAATGTATTTACTATCCTTTTGGTTTTTTCTTTATTTAATACTCGAACATAACAAGTTCCTGGAAAATATGTTCATTTATATAGAAAACTTAAATAAATTTTATATTTTTTCCAAATACATGAAATTGTATGAGAAAAATAATAAATATCTGTGTTATATAGGAACGACAACAACAAATTTTAGGTCATGAAATAATTAAAAAGTAAAAACAACAACAAATTAAGGAAAAGAAAGAAATAAAATAAAATTTAAAGACATAAAAAAACCTATAGTTCTAAACCTTAACAACAACTAAAAAATATATATTTCCTAGAAATTTCAACTTAAACTGTTGGACATATTCGATAATACAAAAAAAAAAAAAAACCTAAAAAGAAAATACTTTAATTATTTGCCAACACATGGCATCAATATGTATTCATACACATACATACATACATACATACATACATACATACATACATACATACATACATACATACATACATACATACAAACAAATATACTTTTAAACAGGGCGTTGAAGCTTAAATCTATGTTGAGGAGTGCAATGCAGGAAACGGAAATCGTTAAGCAAACTAAACACATCACATTAGTTGTGCCACTTGAACACACTCAATGCAACTCCTTCAAACTATTTTTATGAGTCGCAGAAAAATAAAAAGAACAAAATGAAAGAATGAAAAAAAATTATATTTATAACGAGCAAAAGATTTTCTAAGTAGAAACGACAGATTTAATGTTTGCTAAATTTTACGACTTTTTGACGATGTTCCGCCTGCTTCTCTTCAGACTGACTGTTCTTTTTATTTTCTTTACTTTTCTTGGTATTGGTAATATAAGTCGTGGTATGTGTGCGTGTGTGTGTGATTTTTTTGTTGATTTCTTTCCTTTTTTCAACTGTAGAGTATTTTCAGTTGTTTCTCCTCGTCTTTTCACTTCAAAGTAACTTTTTCTGCGTTTGAAAACGTGCAGAGTTTTCTACTTAAATTTACTTCTTGTGTTCTTGTGAATATATTTTTTCTCTTTTATATTTTGATTATATGAATGCTGGCTGCTATTTTAGTTTCATTTTTATGCAAAATGTCATGTAAATAATCGTGGCTACAGACTAACAACTGACTTCACTTGCATATATTTTAAAGATTTTTTTTATTAAAGGAAAAAGGAAGGAATTTCATTTTTCAATAAATTTAAATGTTAAAATGAAAAATAAGTAAATTGATGATATTTGATTTAAATTTGGTGATTGTTTTTAGAAAGATTTTAATTTTAAAAAGAATTTATATTTTTCATATTATAAATCTAAGTATTTTAAGTAAAATTCTAAAGTCAAATTCTAAATTAAATGAAATTATTTAGTTTTTGAAATAAATACTTTAGAAATATTTCCTTCAATTACTTTTTCTTATTCCTTAATTCAAAATTTCTTTTTCAATTATTTCATTAATTGAAGTTCAAGATTCCGCGGCATGAAATTTATCAGTCTTTAATTTTTATTTTAATGGGAAATATCAAAATTCCCCCAAAAAATTGACAAAAATTTCAAAAAAGTTTATTTTTAATTTTGCCCATAAAGTTCACAGAAAAGTTAGTTGGCAAATTTTTTACAACATATTGGAGTTTTCGAAATTAAATTTGGCCTTTGAAGTTTTAGAACATATAGGCTAATATATAAAATTTGAAGTTGTATTTAACTTGTAATATTATTTTAAAAAGAAAATTTTATTTCCAATTTCAAAATACCTCTTGACTTATGTCTCGATTATGTGTGTTGATTTTTGTCATTTTCCATCTGAAATGCTTTTGAGTGATAAATTTTGTATTCTCTATATCACTATACCCCTGTTTGGATTTTTGTCTGTGATAATGACAATTTATTACGTTAATAGACTCAATTTTTGTTATTTTGTAATTCGATAGTTGTCGATTCAAGTGTCAAAACAGTTAACTACAATTTTATTGCCGATTAGGGAAGGAATGCAATGAATACTTCTTTAAAATTCCTTGCAATGTTGGATTGTAGTACTTAAATTACTAATAAACCGCACCATAACCAGTTCAAATGAAAATCGCCCACAAAACAAAACAAAAAAAAAAAAAAAGAAGAAGAAACAAACAATCATTATAGAATCGAGTATTTTAAATTTTTATTATAAATATTTTATTTAACAAGGTAGGAAATGGGATAGATGTGATCGTGCATACGGCAATCAACAACATCGGTTCCTTTGCAATATGTTTCGACTTGATTAAGAAAAAATGTTCCTGTCTTCTTTTCTGATATTCAGATTTTATAATTCATCAGATAATTTATTTCGGTGGGAGGAGGTCTAATCACTTTAGTAAGCACTTGTTGATGAGTATATAAGTGGAAAATTTATTACTTTGGTTACAAGGTGGTGGCGGTATAAATAGTATTTAGAGCCGTAGACTATAACTACTCTTTGAGTATCGCATTACCAATATAAAAATGTTCAGATATTTATTATTTTATAAATATTTGAAAAGGTATTTGCATATCCGAGCTAAGAATTCATTAATTTCGTTGATATTTGTACATTTTTAAAGTATATGTCGATTACTTCTCAGGATAAACAACAATAAGGAGACAATAGGAATAAGAAAAACCTATAAAATTATACAAAATTAATTTATATATCCTTTATATGAGTTGTTTTTCTTTTATATTCTATTGTCCCTTTTTTGTATTTAGTATATTTGTATATTAAAAAAAGTAAAACTATAAAAAATCAACTAAATATTTTTTAAATTTATATTGGCAACATTACAGTTAAAAAAAAACTATATTAACTGAGAGAATACCATTTGTGACTGCTTTTCGTCTACAAAAGGAATGTAAAATCGAAATAGAGAATAGGGGCATTAAGCTTTTTACACGATAAATAAATTTGTTATTTAATTAACGTTCAACATACTTATTCAATAAATTGTATATTCAATCACTTAAAAAAATTAGAATACAAATACTTATACTCAGGACAGAACGAGGAAAATAATTAAAGAAGTTGCACCATTTCTGGAGATCGAATTTTCTGAATTGGCTCAATAATATATATATATATAAAAATGCTAATTCAAATGATTTTGAAGTTATTTCAAAGTAATTACATTAAACAAAGCAATATTTTGTTAAAATCAGTAATTATCTCCTTCAGTAATGGTATCTCAATCAATTAAACATTTATATTAATTTATTTTTCCATAATATTATTTTTTAAGATTTTTAGTTTGTTTTACTTTCACTGCAATTAAAAATTTAATTGAAAGTATTTAAAATCTTGGATTAATTTGTTTGGTTTTTCTTAAATACTTTTTTTAATTCTATTATAAATTTTATCAAAACTTTTTAAAGTTTTAAATAAATAATAAAAACAATATCTTTAGATTATTTTAATGAAATTTTTTGTTTAGATCATTTATATCTTATAGTATTTTAAAAGTTTATTTCATTTAAATGTTGAACTTTTATTTGCAGTAGTTTTATTGTTGTTGTATAAAATAATAAAGACGAAAACTAAGTCAAATTGTCCTTTTAAAAGGTTGCAGTACTAGGGAACAAAATAAAAATAAATAATAATAATATAAGACAACAACAATATTGTTGTTAATGTTATTAACATATGGGCTATATAAACTATAACATAAAATTCTTGACCGTATTTTACTCAGTTTAATTTTACTACTGGGTAGGAGTAAAACCCAGCAATGAATATTATATGAAATTATAGTCCAGTTCATAGGATCAAATAAATGTATTTGTACTTTAATTTCATATGTGTTTTTTTTTTCAAATAGAAAATTAAGTATTACCTATGAATAGGTGTTTAAATATGCCTATAAAATTTAAAAAATAATATAAAAAAATTTACAAACCAATACGGATATCAAATCAAAGCTACGACTTCCGGCGATTTAATTATATTTTTATTTAAATGCTGCCATACTTAATGTTAAGAAAATTTCTTAAAAGTAAAATTTTGCGTGGCCTATATGACGAAATATAATCTTACAGGTTTAATAATGAGAATATTAGTTTCAACATCAGATTCACTTTGGAACTGAATAATCTTTTTAATGAATTTCATATACAAAATTCCATTTCATAATAAAATTTCTCGCTGGGTATCGTGCCGGACTTTTATGCCCTTTTAAAAATATGTTGTAAAAACTCATACACCAAAGGAGCAACATCTGTTGTTGTTGGTTGTTGTTTAAGTTTTTAGGTAATAAAACAAAAGTTCGTAATAAATTGTTTTGACTTTTTATTTGCCTTTTTATTATTATAACATATAATTGTTTTTATATGTAAGACCATGTATTAAAGTAACTCTGACTATACAAAATAAATTAAGGAAAAGAGAAAAAGGCAACGGGGAAAGTAGTTAAAACTGTAAATAACCATATGAAAGCAACAACATAGAAATAAAATGAAAGGACAAAAAAGTGTACTTAAGAGAATATCTCTTATGTTTAAACAAACACTTACATATCCACACGCACACACACACACACTCATGCACATACAATGATATTAACAAACACTGTTACAATTTATTACCACTTCCTTGAGTAGTCATATTTATGGACACGAAAGTTTTTGCAAAAACACACACAAAAAAAAAAAAAGGTATTTAAAGATGTTATTTGCAACAAAAGTATAATAATATTTTTATATTTAATATTTGTGTTACATAGTGTGAGTGTGTTTATGTCATGTGTTAATGAATTATTATCCCCCAAAAACTAAAATTTAAGAACTATTATGGAACATAACTAACTTTCTTTTCTTTTCATAGTAACTATAGCGAGAAATAAAAGTTTATTTTTGTAATTAACACACAGCATGTGATTGTTAAAACTAAAGAACTTTTTTAAGTAGTTTATACTTTTGTTGTTCCATTGTTGTATTTGCCAATTCATATAATATTCATTGTGGTCATTTTCAATTAAATGCCAATGAAATCTAGTCGTAAATCATTTCAATCTGATACATAGATTTATAGAGTATTTTCTTAGGAATTCAGAATTTATTTTAAAAATTCAATAGAGAATATAAATGTAGGAAATGAGGGGAAAAGTAGGAGGGGATCACCTAGATTGACAGGTTAGGGATTGAATTTAGTAGGTTCGGTTTAGGACGAAAGGGACTTGATGGAATAGGGACAGGGATATAAAAGACCGACGTTACGGACAAAGAGTATCCAGCGTCCTAGAGTTGTTGAAGCGAACATTTGTCTGCTAAGAAATTATTTTGTTATTTTGATAAATTTAAGTTTTAAAATGTGTAAATACTGTAAATAGTAATTTAGTGTATAAATAAATATTATAATGAATTGAGAGTGAACTGTGTTTTAAATTGTAGAAAAAAGGACAAGTATCTAAAGTGTTAAACAAAACACTTTTAAATTCTACATAAATATGGATGTGAAATTAAACATATTTTACTAAAGTTATGTCGAAATTAAAAAAAAACTATTCTCTAAGAAATCTCTACAAGTTTTCATTTCATTTGGGTATAAATTTTTTCAAAATTCATTTCAGTCTAATAAATATAATATTTTCAATCTTCTAATTATGTGTGAAATTATAAAAACACATGATTTCGTTTTGCCATTTTTACAATAACAATAGAGCCCTTTAGATAATTAATTTCTATTAATTGCATTTCTTTTGTTTTTAAAAGAAATTACTTTAATGATTATTAATGGGCTATAAATAAATTCATATAAATGAGCTCACGCACACTCACACACATATATATACGACAAAATAAGTGGATGTCACATGTGTGTATATGTGTTAAAGACTTAAAAGTACATTAAACTCCAGGATATTAATGGGTTACTAAAGAAAAATCAATAAAAATAGTATTTGAAAAAAAAATATATAATAAAAATTCCTGGAAAATACAACTGCATTTCCGTTTTTATGTTGGTTTTTTATATTTCACAATATTTATTTAACCAGACTATGATTACAACGATTGTTGTGTGAAAAAGAATTATTAAACGACAATGAAACTAATTTGCATAAAATACATACAGGAATTGAAAAGTTGTTGGATTAAATACAAAAGAGAATCATAAGTGTAAGTTAAATGAAATAAATTTCCTCAATTTGGCTAAGAAATCCATACCCAGCAAAAATTGCTGCATATCCAGAAGCAGGTTTATAAGGGAGAGTTATTTTAACTCTACCAACCTGCTTCAAGAAGGCATTATTTTTGTTCGTGATGTCCCACTTGGTAAGGCACTTCGCTGCGCTACGTATGAGGTTCATACATGCCTTTATTATGCGCATTATAGATGTGATGAAATCATGCCTCTTTTATGTGAATCTTTTAGAAATCCCAGAAGCTATAAAATCATGCCTTATAGAAATTATTATTTTTCCCATTTATTTGATTTGATTTATACAATTTTTTTAGATCAGTTCATTAACTAAATTTATTTTTATTAGGGTAATCCTTAATTGTTTAATTTGCAAAAAACAAAAACAAATTGAAAAATAAAAAAAAAATAATATAACCCAAAATACGTTACTAAACATGTTATTTCTTGTATATTTTTCCGACTTTCAAAAACAAAATTACTTCTTAGTACATTGAACACTCCGACACAACTAATCAACGCACTTGAAAATATTGCATCATCCAACTTAGCAGATCTTTTTGTTTTTAATTTTAAATAAAAATTGGGAGAACAAAGTCATTCGATTACAATCTTGCATCCAGGTAAGCGAGAGAGGATGCAGGTTTCAACTCGTTAAAAAAAAAGAAATGAGCCTAAAGTAACTTTTCCGCTTCCTTTTACAGCTTACTCAAATGCGCATCAATGATGTGTGCTATCGGCAGGTATGAACTGCTTACCAGTACCTAAAAAATTTTTGCTGTCTGATTGATTCATCATCGCACAGCCCACACTAAATTGAGGCTTTAGCTTTTCAACCACCATATACAGGATTTTTAGAAAATCTAAGAGGATAAAATCGGTAACCGTTTGGCTTCTAAAGTACAAACATTTTAAACTATATCGTTATTTATTTAAAATCTAAGTGGACAGATATCTGCATTTTTTTTAAATTGCCCTTTTTAAGAGAAAATGGGTAATAAATGCATTTGAGTACTTTTTATAAGGTAACGAAACGTTATTTTTAACTTGAGAACCAAAAAGTATATAATTTTCTAATGTTAGCAATAAATACTTTAACTTAGTGCTGCAGAAAAATTTATGTTTTTGTTTCCCATGTTTCTTGTGAGATATTTAAATCACAACTCATAAGAATATTTTCTTCAGAATGGAAGATAATATTGGAAAATAAAATTACTGAGTCGATTTAACCATGTCCGTCCGTCGTTTGGTCGCCTGGCTATCTATTTAAATTCATGTTTCTACGTTAAATATTACAGAAAAGAAAAAAGTACCACTCTTGTGAATTCTTATTTACATAGTACTACATTTCCTTAATTTCATGTTTCTTTGTTAAATTTAACTAAAAATTCATTACTAAGTTTGAATAAAAAGTAATTTCCCGTTTTTACCCTTTTTTGGTACTTTTTTCACCCATAAAAGTATCAAAAATTTTAAATGAATAAATTCCTAAATTGTAGTGGTATCTCATACTAAAATATTCCTATGAACAATATATAAAAAAATATTTTATGAAACAAGTACCAAAAATAGGTACGATTTTTGAATTTCTAAAAACTATCAAACTAATATTTCTCATTTTTTGATAAGTTATGCTTACTATATAATATGGTGCCAAAAAAGTACCAAAATATAGTTTTTATCCATTTACCCTGTTTGGTAATTTGGTGTAGTTTTTTTTTTTTTAAATTTATTTTTAAGACTTTTCAATTCATGTACTTAGTACATACATTATGAACTACTTCTCGGTTTGAAAATGGAATATTTATTAGTGTCGTTGTTAATAAAAACAATTGTTTTTTTTTCACTTTTGTTTTTGTTTTTTCTTAACTAAACTCTAATAATTGTTTAAGTAAAATGTTTAGTTGTATTAGATTTTATGATAATTAATTATGTTTAACAAATTGCCTCTATGGTGAATTAAGTAAAAATTCTTATGTTTTTTCTTTTTCTTTATTTTAGTTTGTTAGTGCACAATGTGTAGTGTTGCTATAGTTGGTGTTGTAGTTGTTGTTGGTTTATTTCTCTAAATGTTGTGACAATTGATTATGTGGTCACATTGTTTTAAAGTATGTGTTTACAATTTGATTTTCTTCTACTTCTACATACATTCTACATATCTATATATATTTCATGTTTATAATCATTTTCATGTCCATGTTTCGGTCTCTTCCTTTTATAATCCTCAACACATTCACAATAAATACATACATTCAAACATTTCAACATTCTTTAAACTACTCAATTGAAGAAAATTGTTGTACAATGACGATTTCATTAGCTACTACTTTACAAATGAATATGATTTTTTAAATTTTAAGTTGAAACCTTTTGCACTACTATACGTTAGTGATTTCACTGGCATTAAATATAAAATAGAATTTAGTGATAAGCAAAATATGCAATTGCATGTTTTTTCATGGACGTTTAATGATGCAACTGATAAAATATTGATCTGTTTCATAACAAATAAATCATTTTGGCATAGATTTGTTAATGCATATTTTTGCATATTTTACCCTTAACGGCATATTTTTGCATTTGGCAATTTTTAGTGCATATTTATAGCATATTTAGTTATTTTTAAAGCATATTTAACGCTTTAGTTATATAAAAAATAAATAAATAAAATAATAATTAACTTTAATTAATAACCATTTTATCATTGAAAAGCATGTTTGTAGCAACAAAATTGAAGATTATGATCGAAGTTTATGTTGTAAAAACAATATTTTTAATGAAAGTATATCGAGCCCTGATCGCGAAAATGTCGTCATGATTGCTTACACGCTCTTATAAGTATGAAAAATTTCAGTTGCTATAAAATTGATTTCGCTATAAATCTAAAATGACACTTGATACGTTGATGAAATTTTGACAGATGATCTAAGTTATAGATCTTCATTTAAACAGGAATTTCGAAAATGTTGTCGGTTATGAAATTTCAGCGGTCAGGGATCAATATGATAATTTTGATAACAGATTATAAAAAAACAATATTTATTATTTCAGTGCATATTTTTCGTTTTTTGCTGCATATTCTGTGGTTTCCCTGTTTATGTTTATTCTACTGTTACTGTTTGTTGCTTCAACATAGTATTTGTTGTTCATATTTAGAGTAGTCATTTTGTTGTAGTTGTTTGTTATGTATCATTATTACAGTTACTGCCACAGTTGAATTGTTGTTTATACAAATATAAAACAATTGTTGAAATGTGTTGGTTTATATCCTGGTCTGGTCTGGTCACTTTGTTTATTTGTTTCTCTGTATATATGTATGTCTGTATATATTATATGTATTTGTATTTGTTGGTTTATAATGGTATTTACAATTACATTTGCAGTTGTAATGTTAACAAACAACATGAAGAAGAAGAATTCTAACAATATTGCATTTATTGTAGTTGTAGTGATTATTATACATTTCGAGCTTTTTTTTTGTAGTTGTTTTGCATTTTATTATCTGGCATTTTATTATAGAGACATTTGTGGCATTTTCGTATTTTGTAAACAATGTGAAAGTTGTTGTTGGTCGTTCGGTTGGTTGGTTTGGTTGATTTTGTTTCAATTGCATAATTACATGTGGCATATTGTGGACAATACTATGTAAATAGAATTTGCAAAAAAAAGAAATCATTTAAAGTGTCATAAATAAATATCTAATAATTTATGGTTTAAATAAATTTTTCTAATCTAAAAAATTTTTCGGGGATTTTAAAAGAGACATTTTTTAAAAGGAAACTTAACATAACATTTTTAGAAGAGAAAGTTTTTCTTTCTCGAAATTTATTAATGGAAAATTTATCATCTATAAATATTAAATAATTCTTAAGAATAGCCGATTTCATTGTAAATAGGTTGAGATAGTATTTTAGTTTCTTAAAAATATTAAATAAATAAGTATCGCCGTTAATATTCGCTCATTTTATAAAATTTTCTGAAAATGTTCTTTAAAATAGACACCTTTAAAAATTACATTTAATAAAAATCTTAACTATTTATTGATAAACAATTGTCATTTACATATTACTCCTACAAACAACAACAGCAGTAATATTAATAAAAAAAATTTACATATTTTGATTATTTTTAAAAAAAAAAAAAATAATAATATGCGTGTGTTTTGTATGTATGTGTAAGCCATAGTAAAAATACAGCGGAAACAATTTTGTTCATCATCAATATAAAATTGAATTGATTTTATTATGGAGAAAAATAAAAATTGGCAAAATTTTACAACCCCCCCTTTAAAAATAAACTCCAGCTGAATGAATATGGGAAGTTTTATAGTGGAAATAATTTGAAGTTTTAAAATTTAAAGACAATTTGACAGGAATGAAAATAATCGACATACAAATTATACGATTCTATCTACTGTTTTTTCTTTTTTTATTTTTATGGCAATAATTTTAAAAACGCCTTCGAAACAAAAGGAGTCTATTTTTTTTTTAAGGAATTGTGTATTAAAGTAGTGAAGATACATAAAAGGATACTGATTATTCGAGTATAAGTTAAAAGGTTTGAAAAATATCAAGTTTATTTTTAATTATGTTTAATGAAACTAACAAATCGTAACGTTAAAAAAGCGTTAAAACTGGACCAACAATATTTTACATTTTATGGATTTGAGCTGTAAGTGCTTGGCTAAAAAGACCATACAAATGTTGCATGTCAATGAAGAGTAACGAGTGTAAAAACATTTTAAAAATTTAATTTACGACATTTCTTATTAATAAGCTTGTTGCTTCTCCAAGAAGCAAAATTCCAGGGTTAAAAATTTAAGAACATTTTATTTCCTGAAATTAATTAATTTTAAGATCATAAAAAATAATAATAATTAAAAAAGAAAAATATTCCAACTTAATTTTGAATTTTCGAACATTTTAAAAATAGTTTAAACAACGAAAATTCGTTATAAAAGAAACTTTTTTTGTACTGTAACGTCATATTTTATAATTTTTCAATAAGTTCGAAAAATCAAAAAATTGGAATTACAATTAAATTTAAGAAAACTTTTTTTTAAGTAATCAAACCTTAAGTCAAAATTTCAACAACACTAACCATAAAAATGTGGTTGCAAATGAAGTCGAAAACTTTCTTCTAATAATATTCAATACTTTGGCACTGTATTTGAGTGTGTGTGTTTTTTTGTCTTCACACAAGACCACATATGTTAATATTCGAAAAAATCTTAAGTTTTATGTTTTCTCTTTTGATACATAAGTATTTGTAAATAAAAAGGGAAACTGTTCATTGAAAATGCATAATTTTTTTTTATACTTTTGTTTTTTTCCCCATCTTTTTCGGGAACACACATGCATACATATATGTATGTATGTTGAAAGTCATACAGAGGAGTATTATGTGGCAGTCTATAAAATCGTAAAAGTTAATGTAAAATATTTAAATCTATAAATTATGCTAAAATATAAAAATCACCAACTTACGAGTAATATGATTTGATATAATAAATAAAGAATATTATTTCTTGAAAAAAAAAAAAAATAGAAAACGAGGAGTTTCTTCTTTATTCCTTTAGTAGACACACATACATATGTACGTATTCTACTTAAAATGTGATTGGTATGTGGTTGGAGATAATAATAATGATAAAGTTTAACCACGAATCTAAATAAATAATAAAAAAAAAGTTTTTTTTTCTTTTCGTTCTCGAGCACTTTTGCTTAGTCGAGAGGAAGCGGAACATGAAAAGGGTGTGAACTTAAACAATTGCGGTTGACATAAAGTTGCCAGTGGAGGGAAAATGAAAAACTTATGTTAAAAAAAAAAAAATTTTATATAATAAATCTTAAACAAAAGAAAAATTTAAAAAGAATTTAATAGAAAGTAAATTGTTTTCTATGCACAACATTATAAATTAAATATCAGAATGTAATTTTTAAATAAATTTATTTTAATTATTTATATGTTATAAGTTAAATGCAACAATTTGTTAGTAAAAAATTATTTCTAACAATTATTTAGTATTAATTTACAATCAAATTAATGATTAAGCAGAAAATAACGAGAAAAATTCTTGTAACATTTCACGTTTTCATGGTAGAAATAAACAAAAGAAAAGAAAAAACTTTCTGTAAATGACTTTACAAACTGAAATTAATACTGAAATCTAAAAACAGAACAATAAAACCAGCAACAACAACTGTTGCTCCTTTTTCTAGATTCTTTCAAATATTTACTGATTTTTTTTCCTAATAAAAGTATCCAGCTAAATAAATGAGTTAACAAAACACATGTTCTCTAGGGGGTTTTCTAATGAACAGGAGGAGACCGAACTGTATAAAGTTGAATAATTTTTCTTATTTTCTTCTATTCATTTCGTTTCGCTAACTTGTTTATTTTATAAAGTGTAATAGTGTATGTAATCATATCTACATATATGTTTATGCATACATATGTATGTATGTATCTATGTGTGTTGTTGTTTTATAACAAAAGTCAAATGTACAGTAATTAATATTTATATTAAGTATGTGTGAGTTTCTCTTGGTGTATAATGTGCTCACTAATTAACTTGTAATCTTAGATGTCGCGTCTTTTTAACTTAAAATAACTTTAAATGAATGAGTGTATGTTATATTCTATGTTTAAGTATGTATGTGTGTGTGTGTGCGTACGTGTATATATATTTACATTTGTGGCAACAAAGAAAATTCTAAAGTGAAATAAACATGTGTTAAACAACGACCACAATACACTTTTGAATTTTGAAAATGTATTTTATTTACATTCTATTAAGTGGAGCCATAAGAGGATTAAAAAAAAATACTAAAGAGGATAGACTGACATTAAAGTGTTAAATGTGTTGTACTGGTTGGTTTATTTAAAAGTGAAATAATTAATTATATACTTAAGTAGTTAACAAATTATTAAATTAATGTATGAATAATAAATCATAAACCTGAAAAAATCAAAAAAAAAAAAAAAAAAAAAAAAAAAAAAATAGCAGTGATTGATTAAAGTTTAGTGGAAAATTCAAGAAACTCTATATTTAATCGCTTTAAGAATTCATACAAAAATATAGTGATATTTAGAACTGGAAAGACTTAGAAAATGCCAAGTCTTTGAGATTAAAGTAATTTTTTTTTGTTATAAAAAGTAATTACTTTGAAAAGTTGCAAATAATCCACCTACTTTTTAAAAGGATGTTCGATTAATAATAGTATCTTTTTGTATTTCTTTCAAATGGGAAATGTCTATATCATATGAAATGTCAAATATACTTTTAATTTTAGAATAAAAAATATTATAATTATAGCAATTTTTTATTCCACAAACTATTTTTTTCATTGATTTTATATTTTTCATTTTCAATTTCCAGAAGATCTGTTAAACATTTTATATATTTATACAATACTATACAAAATATTAATTTCAAATGTCAATGTCACCTGTCAATGTCAGAAATACACATGTATTAAATAAATATTGTAACGAAGAATATATTAAAATTATTTTATTTCTAATGTTTGGTTAGTTCATAATATCCGATAATGAAATTGAAATTATGTTATAAGAAACATATATAACACATATAACTGGTTCCATTTAAAAAATAGAAATGTAAAAAAAAAAAACATAACAAGTTCGGAAATTTATAATGCAAAAATCGCTAGATTTCCTGCTAATAGCTCAATCATATTATTTCAAACAAGATGTGATTAAAAATCACTAGATTTGACGAGAAAATCGCTGAATTGGCAAATTCTGTTCAGTTAACTCCAATCAAAGACAAAATTATTTCCAAAAAGCCACGTTTTGCATGCAACCACTGTGCATTTTACTACTAATAGAATATATTATTAGAAAAATAAGAAAAAATATTCTTACAAATAAAGTGTAGGTCAAACATGGTTAGAAATTAAAAAATAATAAAGATAAATATTTAGTTTGTTTCCTTAATAAAAATATGCATATACTTTTAAAAAAGGGTAAAATCATATCTTATAAATTGAATAACAGGCATTCGAGATGAAAATAGTTTTTTTTTTTTGGATATCTACTCAGTGATCAATCTACTCAGCCATCTTATAAATGTTTTTAAAAATTATTTAAATTTTATCCTCAATCGAATAGAATTATGAGAAACCACCATAGGTGGTTGGGGTATTATGTGTTTGTGCAAATATTCTAACGCAGAGAAAAA
>MINK01172095.1:2507-32657 GCA_001735545.1 Phormia regina
GTGTTATAATATATTTGATTTTTTATTTTGCTATTATATTGTTTGTTAAACTCTTATATTGTAATAAATTTTGAAAATACTTTTAGCAGATTATATTTCATAATTTTATTAAGCAATAAATATGCTTCATCAAATGAAATCAATTTGTTGTAAAAGCTTTAGAAAATATTGTTAAAAAAGTATTAGAAAAAGAAGTCAGATAAAAAAGTTTTATGTAAAACTTTGAGTAAAAAAGTAATACTTAAATTTAAAAGTAAGCAAAAGTAAAATTAAGAAAAATAACTAAATATATTGCAAAATTGGTTTTTAATATATACACACGTAAAAAAAAAAAACGATTTTAAGTTTAAAAAAATCTATGCCTGAATTTATTCAAATTTCTCTTTAAAAATTTATAGATGTTTATAATTATTTTATAGATATCCTTTTAACTTTTTACGTACATAGTCTTACTAACACCCCCATACAATACATACATACATACATATGTATGTTGGTATGTAAATGCACCCACACACAGACATAAAAATAACAATAATATTTGTATGTGTTTCTCATGAGTAAAAAGTAAGCATGCATTATGACGCTAATTAATACCCATGGCGAATGATTTAGTTACCATTCATATCATTTGTCTAAATTATTTTCATTTATCATGCTAAAGATGAAATGATGGAAATAATGATAATAGCATTAACACACATATTGACATATAGAATTAAAGTTATATGAAAAAAAAAAAAACAAAAAGGCGGAAGTGAAAAAGTGACAATAAAAAACAAATAAAAAAAAATCACAAAAAGAAAAAGAACAAAAAATTTTTAAAAGCTATATATTTAAAATTCTTTCTTTCTAAATTATAAATAAATATATATTTATATGTATGTAATAAAGTTTATAGCAGTGATGGCTATCATTCATAGCTATAGCTATATTATGAACTATAGTTAAATATGGTTTTGACTTTATTCTTAAATGCTGTTTTGACTGTAGCCTTACGTATACTCCTGACAATAGTCTTAATTATAGTGTAGTACAATCTAGTATATAGTTTTGAATATAGTATAAAATATAACCCTGACTATACACTATAATCAAAACTATAGACCATAGTTTTGATTATAGTGTAAACTATGTATATATCATCTATAGTTTAAACTATAGTATAACCTCTAGTCTTAACTATAGGCTTTTCTATAGCTTTACTATAGTCATAACTGTCCACTTAATAATATTCTTGACTATAGTCTTAACTTTAGCCTTGAATATAATATATACTCAAGAATATAGTCCAGTAAATGATATTGACTATAGTCAAGTTTATAGTCTTGACTCTACTCTGCGCTATGTTTTTCATTATAATCGAATATATACACTTGACTGTAGTATGGTTTATAGTCTGTAAACTTGAATATAGTCTAGTATATATTCTTTACTACAATCTATAGTGTAGTCTATAATATTGACTTTAATCTAGTCTATAGACTTTAATACATTTTAATATATATTTCAGACAATAGTTTTGTTTATAATCAAAGCATTAGTACTCAGTTAGTCTTGGCTTTTCTATAGCCTATATCCTTGACAAGCTTCATAATCATGATCTCTAAATCAAAAAACATGTCTATAGTCAAGTCCCTAGGCTTGACTATATTATATAATCTTGAATGTTGTTAAACATTTTCATGACATTTTTAAAATAATTTCTTTATAGTTGACAGGATATAGAAATGGTTTTCTTTATAAAGAGTTAAGGCTATTTTCTTTATTTTTTTATGTTTTTTAGAAATTGACGTCTTTAATCTTTTTTGTTTTATTTCTTAAATAATTACTTATTAAATACTTAATTTTCCTTTTTGTGTTTAATTTCTATTTAAGCTAAAAGGAAAGGAAAAAACATATGTAAATATGTGTATATATGTATAAAACATTTTACTACAGCTTAATTATAATAAGTATTTATAATTTTTATAATAAACCAAATCCCTTGTAACATGTTTAAAAATGTTGTTTATTGTAATTTTGCCAAGTACAGGCATGTTTCAGTTATATATTTTAATTGTACAGCAACGAACACAAGCACAAGCATAAGCACAAGTAGTAGTAGTAGTAGTGGTAGACTCTTTTGATTAAGAAAATGAAAATAAGTAAGGAGAAAAAGTGAAAAAAATAACCCATAAAACATGCTGTTATTAAGATTAAATGAGCACTTTTACAANAATTTTCTCCTTTTTTTTTTTTTTTTTTTTTTTGCTTTTATATTTTCAACTTGTATTTCTAAAAAGAAAACTCAACATCAAAAGCATCTAAGAAAATAAAAAAAAAATAAATAAAATAAAAGCAATACAACAAAAACGTAGTTTACAAAGAAAATGTCTTAAATATTATTAATTTACATACATTTATTTTTCCATTTTCTAACAACTGATAAATGTAACTACCTAAAAGGTCTACTTAAAAAAGTGTAACGAAAGGAAAGTGTTAATTTCTTGTAAAATACTAGCTTAATTTAAAATTTAATTGCTTGTTTAATTGAAGTATATGTTGTATATACACACACATGCATACATATATACTAACATATTATTTTTTTTCCAACATGTATATGTATGAAGAAAATAAGTTTAAGAGAATTATTAGAAATTCATGAAAAAATATATATTTATGAAAAGAAATCCTATTAAGACAAAATTCTATTAAATATAAATATAATAAATACAATATAACAAGCATACAACAACAACAACAGAAAAATTTCTAATAAATTCATATATGAAAAAAAAAGTAAATAAATTAAAGGAAATGGCTCATAGTATAACTACAACTACATCCATATATATATGTACGTATATGTTTGTAAATCTGTGTTAGTTTTATGATCATGTACGTATTTGTTTATACGTATTAATCTAGCTCTTTAAAAATGTTCTTTATAGAAGTATGACTCCTTTGTACAAATAGTAACCTTCCAAATCTTCATAATATAGAAAATTATTTTAAATTTTATATTGTATATGTATTGTATTATTATTATTATTATTATTATTATTATTATTATTATTATTATTATTATTATTATTATTATTATTTATTTTTAGTGGAAGTTTTTAACGTGTACTAAATACGTTTGTAACATTTCACTGAAACAAGCGTCATATTTGATGAACTATAATAAACTACTAATATGTTTAACAATTTTGTTATAGACAGAAGTATTTGCACAAAAAAATATAACTTTTTCATATCCTTATAAGAAATCTAAAGTTGTTAATTAAAAATCAAAATGTTTAAAAAAAGTATAGGTACCAAATTTTTTATATATTTTTATTAAATATTTCTAGACCAATCAATGCAAGAAATAAAATCGAGATCTTATGTAACCTATTACTACTTCCGGCAGTGGTACTATCTGTGTGTCAAATTTTGTGAAAATCGGATTAGATGTTTAGACGTGGTTGACGCACAAACAAACAAACAAACAAACGCTTTATTTTTATAATATATATGTATCTATATTGGGATAATAAACATTCTTAGCAATCCTTTCTTTAAAAAAAAAATAAACAACAATTTCATATTTATATATATTTTTTTAGTATGTATGTATGTATGTATGTATGTATGTATGTATGTATGTATGTATGTACAAACTGAGTACATATATAAAAAAGACACTGTTAATCATAATATTTCTTCTGTTAATATAAAAGTCATTAAAAGAGTTTGTGTATATTTGTATTATTAACAAATTATTTGTAGTTTTTGGTTCATAACTCTGTTATTTACGAACTAATTTCTTTAATTTATTTATTTTTCGTGCAAAGCCTGCATGGCAGCCTAGAAATACCGGAATCAAATACGATATTTGATAGTATCTTCGGTTTTTTGCCGATATCTCAGTTATTTATCAACTGATTTTGCTCATTTGATGTACAAAACATATATTTCAACTGACCGAAGGACATCTTATTATCCAAACCCCATCAATAAGGATCCATAATAGATATACTTTTTGGGGTCATAGATGAATATTGTAGAATTTATAAACGGAATGACAAACATATGTATATGTGGTGAAGGATATAAAAATAATAATTAAAATATGATTTCAGAATAATTTTCTAAAACATACAATTTGTGTCTTAAGCAATATTTTTATATAATTTCCACTAAACATTTTACCTTAAATGTTTCCTTTAAGCAAAAGTGGTTTACCAAATAATGTTTCTCTTAAAAAATGTGTCAACTAAAAAATAAAAAAAAATCATATCACACTGAGGTAATAATGAGGTGTATGTATGTACATTAAATTTGGTGAACAGCACTTGTGTGCTAGTAACAGCTTAAAAAATTGCTGTAATAGCAGCAAAAATAAAAAACTATGGTGGTAAAAAAAAATATATATATATGTATAAAGGAAATGTTAATAAAGCTTGCTAACTATAACTACCACCTACACAAGTGTGCAGGAAAATAATTTAATATATATACATATGTGTGTGTGAGTTTATTAACTCCCTGTTTACGTCCTTATAAAAACTTCTCTCTTTGTTTTAAAAACAGTTTTTGTTCAATGACGCACAACCAATTATATGCTTTTACACATTGCAACCACGCTAAACAATATAAGAACATGCAACAGCAACTTGTTATAGTTGTAATAAGCTCTAGAACAAAAGAAATTTAAAATATTTTATGCATAGGATTTTATCTGGCAGTTTACCTGGTGCTGGTGCTGGTGTTTTTTTGTTCCCTTTTCTATTACAATTTTTTGTTGTTGCTACTGCTTATGAAATTTCTTATGCGTTAATGTTGTTATAGTTGTTGTTATTGTTGCACTTGCAACATATACATATACCTTTAAGGTGTAAACTTGTAATATGTTTTTGTACTGTTTAAATTTAAGCCATAAATATGTTGAGTTGGCTTTGTTAGTTATACTTCCATTAGACATTTTTCAAGACTGAAAAGTATGGTTGGAAAAATTACAAATGTTTAATTTTGAATTTACAGCTTAAGCAAATTAATTTCCTTTTCTTAAGCAATTTTTTTAAGGCGGTGAAAACGAAACTAAAAGTATGTCAGAAATCATACAATTGTTGTAAGAAAAGGGATGGTAAACCAAGAGTTGGAAGGGAATAAAAAAATCAAAACAATAACAAAAAAATATATTTAATTTTTCACAGTAAATATTTCTTCTTCTACAGAATAAGTTTTCTGTTAAACTTTTATTTAATTAAGTATTGCTATTAGTTATCTTTCCCTTTTTTAAAATAGTTGTTAAAAAAATGCAGTTCCTTCTTGAGTTTTCTATTCATTTAAAGCATTTTATTCCTCTACTTTAGTACCTAAACATGTTATTACGAACATTTAAGTATAAAATGACTCATATCCGCTAATAGTTAAGGAAACTATATATAAAACCCAGATGAAACTATAATTTTCAACTCAAAAATTTCTTATAAGAAAAATAGCGTTAAAAACACACATAGAAAAACACATGACCCAAATAGAAAACATAAATAATGATTTTTTTCACTTAACAATATATTTATGTATTTTATTGTTATTGTAGCCAAATAAGAGAAGGCATTATACGTTGCATTTTAGCCACCGATATGGCACGTCACAATGAGATCTTAACCCAGTTTAAGGAAATCACGCCTGTGTTCGACTATTCCAATCGCGCTCATATTAATTTGGTGAGTTAATGTTACTGTTTTTTTGAAAAATATTCTCAATTATTAAATTGTTCCTTTGCTTTCAGTTGTGTATGATTCTCATTAAAGTAGCTGATATTTCGAATGAAGCTCGTCCTATGGATGTTGCTGAACCTTGGTTGGATCGTTTATTGCAAGAATTTTTTGCCCAAAGTGCAGCTGAGAAATCGGAAGGTTTGCCAGTTACACCTTTTATGGATCCCGATAAGGTTAGCAAGCCGGGATCACAAGTACGTTTTATTGGTCTGGTGCTATTGCCTCTATTTGAGGCATTGGGTGAATTAGTGCCCGAACTGATCGATTTTATTATAGTTCCTGTAAGAATTGCTCTCGACTATTATAGGTAATTTGTATTCATAAAAATAAACTTCAAAAAAGAAGGTTATAAACCAATTTCCTTTCTTATTGCAGACGTTTAAATGATGCTCAAAATAAATCACGCAAATCTGTGGCCGATAATAATTCCGCTGAAAATAATAGTGGTGGATCTGATGCCAATGCTACTTCAACGAGTACGACTGGTGGTTCTGGAGGAGGTGGAGGTGGCGCAGGGGGTACTAATGTCGGTACTTCAGGTGCTGGCAACTCTGGCGGCAGTATTTCACCCCAAATGCCTCGTTCTCAATCGGGCATTAGTGTGAAGTCCCGCCGGAGTATACCCTCACAAAAGTCAGCCTCTCGTACATCCGTAGATGAACCAGGAGGTATGCCAGCTGAGTTGCATGATTTGCCCGAGGGTAGTGAGAGTGGTGACTCAGAAACCGCCACAGAAGTGGATGTAAGTTTAAATTACAAATGAAAAAAACTTAAGAAAATACGACATTAACGAATTAATTACTTCAACAGGTGGCTGAGAAAACCTCCAAGTTCAAAGTGGACACTGAAGGCACTAGCAATCGTTCCAAATCCTCACACTCCGCCTCACGTAAATCGTCACGTGAAAAACGTCCCTCTATGATTGGAGAAATGTGCAGTAGTGGCAGTGGCCAAAGGATACGAAACTCCTATGGCAATATTCATGGCTATCACTCAAATCGCAGTAATTTTGGCTCTAATCGTGCCGTTAGCTTGGATCAGTACAGCACAAATAATAGACGTTTATCGGATGGTTTACAGCAAGTCATTTCTGATAGCAACGTTTTTTACAATCGCCACAATCGTGGCAGCCTTGAGGTATCCACGGTCAATTGTCGGGTCGTGGAGGATATGAATATGAATGCCACCGGAATTGTTACAGTTTCACAAGCCTCGCCCATGGGCACGGGGCGTTTGCAGCTAAATACTTCCCAAATTGTGCCAAATAGTGATGGTGCCACTACGAGTGCTGTAACCTCACTAAATGCAACCACCGCTGCTACTAGCCAAGGGGTTGCTCATCACTCTACAACCAACACCACTGCCCCAGTTACTCAACAAAACATTATGTGCATTACGGCTTTCTCCAATGGCAACATATCTCCTACACAACTACAACAACCACAACAGCATTGTTGTGCAGCTGCTGCGGCGGCTGCAGCAGCAGTTTCTCACGGTAGTAATGGTCAAAATGGAGTGAGCTCTAGTGCTAGCGATAATCCCGCCGCCTCTAAGAGTTCGTGGAAGGCTCGTCTCAAGCAATTCTCGGACTATTTTAGTTTTTCTTTCGATAAAAATTCCAAACGTTTCAGTAGCACACGCAGCAGTCCCTGCTCGGTGCGTAACAACAATGGTGGCAATGACAGCATAGTGGACACCAGCACTACCTACATAGACCCCTTAACGGGTAAACCAACCGCCATGTGTTGCACAATTTCAAATAATTTGCAATCGCCTGGTCTAAGGCAAAAACATATTTCCCACCAACAAGAATTAATAGCTGCCGGACGGCATCGAGCATATAGCTTAGATGTGCCCTGTAATCGTAGTAATCCCCGCTATAGTAGCAGCAGTGGTGGTGGCGGTGACAGTAGTCGCAAATCATCTCGTCACGATGGTACTGGTACGGGTGATGAAAACAATAGCAACAATACTTTGCACAGTAGTAGTGGTGCTGGCAGTGATATGCCCACCTGTATGCCGCCACCCATACGTATTGGCAGTGTGGATGCCAGTGACACTATACTCATTGGCACTGCCGCTCTCTCGAGTGCTCTAACACCTGCTAATCTAGGCGAAGCTGAACCCAGCTTAAGTATCGATTTGGGTATGCCCAGCAACTCATCGTCGAATGAACCGCCGAAAATTTGACAACGCGGGAGCTCAGAGACGACCACAAACTCCTCGAATGGAGCCTTTGCAGCCCTGCTGCAGCAACAACAACAAGAACATCGACAGCCGTCGGTGACTGCGGCTACAACGGGCGTACAAACGTCCAGCTGCAATGTCTCCTCATCAATATCGATGACTATGTGGTCGGCTTTGGGCCAAAGATTAAGCGCTTTGGTGTGTCACTGTTGTGAGCGGAAATTGCCAGAGCCGGAAAATGTGTAAAACGATGATGAATATACTAGCAGTCAACAATATACAATACAAAACCTATAAAACATGATCGTTCCATTGCATTTTAGATATAATCATCGCAAAAGATCATTTAAATCATTCATTTAAAATACATAACTAGAAAAAGTAGTCAAGTAATGAAATTAAGCAAAAAATCACAAAACAAAACAAATGAATAAAAAATTTAGTCAATCCTTCAAGCAAGTCCTCCTAATTAAAGGAATGAATTTATCAAGAAAACAAAACGAAGGTGAGTTTTTCTTTGTTTCTTGTTTTTAACTTTTAGCAAAATGAACACAATCCTTTACAAATTTTAAAACAATCCTATAATGTATGTTGTATATAAAAAATTTATTTATAAAATATTTAGTCAATGTGGTATTAAAATGAAAGTTAAAAAAAAAAAAAACTATTTAAAAAATAATTAAACGATATTAAGAAAATTTCATTTTTTTTACATCACACTTACAAAACATAAAAAGCCCCTCCTAAAATTTAATTAGTTTTAATTTATATTATTATTCTTAGATGATTTCTAATTGAAATTATAGTTTGAATTTTTACTATTTTTAAATATATTTTGTGCAATTTATTTAGTTGTATATATTGATTTTACATTGACATTTACACATGTGAACTGTATTGAGAAGACCAGTCCTTTTTATTTATAGTTAACTCAAACTTAGTTTATTAATTTTATGCTACCAATTTTATTGCATTTTTGTGTATTAGTTGTAAGTGAATCAAGTTTTAATAAGAAATCAATATTATTGCAACTGATATCAAATCTTAAAGATATTAAAAATAAAGTTGAAACATGTTCTACATCTACATAGATATGTTAACGTTTTTTTCTTAATTTATTTTTTGTTAAACGAAAAAAAAACTTGGTTTTGGTATGTTGAATGAATTAAAAAAATATTGAATATTTTGAAACTTATAAAGGGAGATTGGAATAAAATAAAACGAAGAAGTAAGTGTTGAAATAAAACGTAGTGTTGACTATAGACTACAGTAAAAACAGATTAAACTATAGACTAGACTATAGTGTTGACTATAGACTTAACTATATACGCAACTTTCGTTAAGAGTGAAAATAATACTGTAGTGAATAAACTATATTCAACTATTTTTTTAAAAAGTTTTTATTTTCTTTTAGTTTTATTATTATGTTTCTTTATTTTAAATATTTAACATTATTTTCAATCCTAATATATGTACGAAAATTCCAAAAATTTCATGTTATTATTGCTAAAGCATGCTATATGATATTTTCATTGGTTTGGTCTAAATTTTTTTTATTTAAAAGAAAAAAATCAAGTCATTGATTCACATTTTATACGGTATATTGACTGGCTTTTCCGGTGACAACTTAAACAGAAAAAAAATCTAAATTATTATAATTATTAAAAATAAATTAATAAATAAATTTTACCAAGCTGGAACTTGGTTAAACTATAACCAAAATACCACCTTAAAGCCTATTAACTTAACAATCTTTAAAAAACAAAAAAACAAATAAGACTTAACAGCAGTTTAAATATTGAAGATTTAACTAGAGATATGTAAGTTAACTGGCTTTTATTTAATAATAATTAAATGCGTTTGTCAAACATTCCTTTAAATACAAAAAAAGGTTTAAAGGTATAATTTTGAGCATAATTAAGAAATATAAATTAATTAATAATATTAAATTAAATAATAAAATATAACATTAAATGTCTTTATTAGATGTAAAAGTAGTTAGAACAAAAATACTTTTCTGTGAATTACAAAAATTTAGACGATTAAAAAACCATTCAAATAAAAACTTAATTTTAAATATTAATACAAAAAAAGAAAAAATTAATGAAAACAAAAATAAATTTATTGTGTAAAAAAGTGTAGACCATAATATTTTGTAAACTATTTTTTTTTGGTTAATTTAATTTATATTTATTTTTAAACCTAAAACTAAAAGACTTAAGCTTGAATTTATTCATATAATATAAAATAAAAACATTTTTCCAAATTCCCCAACATTTAGAAAACAAATAAAAGTTTAATTAATAAAAATCACAGTTAGAGTTGTATTTAAGAAAAAGGGAAAGGAAAATGAAATTTGAAATCTTTTTCAACTAACTAACTAATATTTTTTAAATTGTTAGCTTTATTCCTCTCTAAAATACAAAGAAATACAATTCTAATACTGATAATCAGTCAATTACATCACTTTTATTAACTAAATTTCCCTTCCAATAAATATTAACAACAAATACTTGAAAATTTAAATGAAAAATTTTAAATTATAACAAATGAAATTAAAATAAGTGAGTAACTAAAATAACAAACACTGAGAATTGATATTATACATATAATTAATAAACAAAAACCAACAACTTTTAGAGAGAAAAATTATAAAAAAAAAAAATAAAATAATAATAAAATAAAAAAACAATATGTACTAACAATTAAATTATGATAATTTAACTAAGGAAAGCACTAATACATTTTCATTAAACATTTACTATAAACCTACATAAATTACAAAAAAATAAATATTGCAAAACAAATTTAGAAAAAGAAAAAAATTAAAATTAAATTCAATTTGAATTTAAATAAACTACTAAAAATTTACTATGTATTTAATTTAATAAAAAAAAACAAAAATAATTACAAATACAATTGACTACCTAATATAAAATACATACATAACTAACCTACCTTTGCAATCAGTTTAATTAAACGAACATCAAATAAATAAAATATAAAATAACAACCTACTATTTCCTCTTTTTTTCTCTACAGTGTTTCAAATATCCAACACTCACTTATTCATTACTTATATAATGCAAACAAACAAACAAACAAAAGAATACATAATATACAAATTATATAGTTAGTTATATACATGTATGTTTGTTATTTTTAATACAAAAAAAATAATAATAATAATTAATACTTACTTTATATTAATAAATATATTGTATATTTAATCATGTATGTAGTTGGTACATTTATGCTATATACTTAATAACAAAAACAAATCCTAAAATATGGACCAAAGTATGCTAATCCTAGATGATGGCTAAGTAAAGGAAGATTACATGAAAATTTTTGAAGACAAAATAAAAAAAAGCCTTATAATGAGAATAGAGAAAATGTAGGCAATCTTATTTGAATTGATAAATTTATAATTATTTATTTAATTAATTAATTATACCTGAATAATAATGAAAAAAAGAAAATAAATCCTTTTTTAATAGTATTTTTGAGTAAAGTGTTTCGGACAGAATGAAAGCGTTAGGCGACAAATTGCATTCCCAATTATATGATTTTCTTAATAAGATCTTAATTTCTTCACTTTAAGAGCACATTAAAAGAAAACTAAATTTGTTTTTTCTTAATTTTAAAAATTTATAGTTTTTCACATAGATTATTGACATATGATATGAAGCTTAAAAATCACTTGAAAAAATTGTTACTCGAAAAGGCGCAGGTACTACGATTGCTTTTGTTAATTATTAACAAATTATTATTAACACATTCATAGACACATACTTTTTTGAAAACTGAACATCATATCTACATATGTTATAATCTATGGTTTTTCATTAATTTCAAAAATAATTGAAAATAATTTTGAGTTAATTTGAAAAAATTTTCAACTATGACGAAGACTTGAAAAATTATTCTCGTCGAAGTCGAAAACTACAAATTGACAATTACACCTAAAAATTGATTAACAAATTATCCGGAGAAGTTTTAATAGAACTGGTCTTCATGTGTTATATGATATTTTATAATCAGGAGTTCTACTATTAAAAAATAATAATAAAACTCTACGAACAGAATATTAAAGTTGACACTTATTTGTTTTTTTTAATATTTATTGAATTTAAATAAAATTAATTTTAAAATTTTTAACTAACCTAACGCTTTCATAATGTTTAAAAAATTCTAATATCCTTTTAGCAGCTATATATAAAACTACCCTCAGAAACAAATTATCTGTCTTCCTACGGCTCCTTAAATTGAATTGAACTATTTTCTTTGCAAATTTTAGAAAACAAAATAATTTCAGGTACATTATGTACATATGTACAGACATCTATCTAGTTTACTAAAAAACTTATATACAAACGGGAAAAAATGCACCTTAAACTTTGGAAACAAATTTTATCATTAACTAAAGATGTTAGCAACAACAATATATAGTATTTGAATGTGTAACGAAAGAAAAACAAAACCAAAGGTTTCTAATTTTTAGTTAAACCATTTTTTAACAATTACAAAAACAAAACAAAACAACTAAAATAACTTTATCTATTTATTAAACTATTCTAAACCTAAAATTTATTTTATAATATTTACCCTCCAGTCAACAAAATGTAACTACCAAAAGCCTTTAATTTATTTACACAAGACTAAAGTATAAAAAAAAAAACAACTAAAAGAAAAAAACAATTTTAAAACTTTACAATAAATTAAAAAAAAAAAATAATAATAATAATTATAAAATATTAAATAAATTATGGTATATTATTGAAAAAAAAAAATAGGAAAATAAAGTATTGTATAAACTAAAAATCAATAAACATTTTAACACATAACAAATTCTTGACTTAAATAATTATATATATAAAAAAAATTAAAATAAAAAAACAATATTTCAAACATTATACATATGAACAAAGAAAAATTTAAGTGTCTAGTATTAAATCATATTTAAAACTAATAATAATAATAATAATAAATTATATTTAAATAAAGCATACACACCTACATACACTAGCAAAGGAAATAAAAGGATTTTGAAAATTTCTTAGAAAAAAAAGGAAAAAATAAATAATTCGGTAGCATATAAAATATGCTGCTATTACGAAGAGTTTTAAAACTAAGAGAATTATGAGTAAAATGAAAATATAAATAGAATTTTGTAACGGCATATATAATATGCCCAGGAAAGAGAAAATAATAAAAAGCTAGGCTCTTAATTTTAAAAATCAAGTGTTAGTAGATCATAAATTAAAAAATTAATAATAATAATAAATTGTTGTTGACATTGCTTTCAATTTCATTTATAAATAAATGAAATTTATTAAAAACTCATTAAAAAAAGTTTAACATAATAAAATTAATTTCCTATAATTTCTTAAAAACCAGCATTTAATTTGTTTATTATAACAAACACATATATAAAGAAATAATAATATTTAGTTCGTTATTTTAAAAAATAAACATAAAATACTGCATGTAAAACAATAACTAATTCTTATTAATTGATGGATTGATTGTTGTATGTATTAAACGCCACAACAATGACAAATAAAAACCCCCACAAAAATACCAAAAAAAAACAATTTCTCTTAAAAAATACTTTAATAAATAATGAAAACTTAAAAAAAAGTGTGACAAATTAACCAGAGAAAAAATGCTATAAACTTTAAACATCAAAAAAGTTAAAAAAAAGTACACAAAAGTATAGAAAAAAACTAAAATGATCATTAAATACAAAAAAAAATCAACACTTTAACATAAAGAAAAATATGAAATCAATCACTTTAATAAAAATCATTATGAAAATCTAATAGTCACAATTGTTTTATTTACTTAAATTACAACAAAAGATCACTCTACAAGTCATTATCAATAAAATCTATTTTTTTTCTTCTGATGTACTTGTAGGTCAATTAAATATAATTACAATTACATCACTACATTTCGATGAATGAGTAGCATGAAAGAAAATATATTTCTTTTCAGAAAACGAAAAAAAAACTATATTTTTAAATTGAAAGATTTTTGACACTTTATGACCTTAAAAGAGAGAATTTTTTTAAAATAAATGATAAGACGATTCTAACAGAAAACATTTATTTTTTAATTAGGGATGCCAAGTTAAAAGTAAACGGGTAATAATTTACCCTGATAAATAACAGTTAAATGAATATAGTTTATTAACTATCTTTGTCTCTCCATCTCTTTGTTTACCTGTTCTTACACTCTTGAGTATGATTATGTAGGTACTCGTTAAATTGTTTAAAACTGGTTAAGAGCTAAAATAAAAATAGAATAACTATAAACATCTTACTTAATATGTATAAATAGTAGTTAAAATAAAAACACTAGGCAAATAAGCACTTGAAAGACCTTTATAAATTAAAAAAAAAATAAATAAATAAATTTTGGGTTTAAGTCAAATAATTGTCAAACTGTTAGTCACTAAATTATAAAAGGTTTGTCGTTCCAAATTCCATATGAATAACAAAATGACAAATAACAACAAATCCTCTCAAAACTCATTTTAGACTTTATTTATACATTATTCAACACTTTTATTGATGTAGTCTATAACGCACTTAATATACCTTCTTATTTCAAGTAGGTACTACAACAAACATTAATTGAGATCAGTATGTATATTTCTGGATTTAGTAGTCACTTGCAGACAGACTGTTGTTGGCAGAGACTAATTTAAACTTGAGTTTAGTTTGAGTAAAACATTTGCCGCATTAACAACGTCTCTTATTGGGTCTTGTGTTTACGTAAACGTGAAAGTAATTTTTTATCTCCATGAATTATTAAAACATTAAAAACAAAATTCAATAACAAACAAAAAATAAATAAAGAAAAACATTAAAAATGTTATTGAAGTCTTCAAAATTAACAGCCTTATGGTTGTTGTTATCTTTGTGTGTGATTCAGTGCGAAATTTCAGGTAAATTGCTCAATAAGTTTGGATTCAACCCAACAATATTTATATAAAATATTAAAAAACATTAATTAAATAAAAAATAAATTTCTACTAACAATCTGACCCGAATTCTTATCTTTTAATAAAAATTCTAAGAATATTTCGTATTTGTTTCTACTATCAACAGCTTCTTATAGAACTGAAGTGGAAATAACGCCCGCACCCCCTGAAGAGCCTACTACCAAAAAATCTGGTTTCTTTGGTGGTATAAAGAAATGGTTTGGTGGTGGTTCTTCACAAACCACTGTAGATCCATTGCTAGAAGTTACTACAGCTAAGCCAAAGACACAATTGCCAGCTGATCCTTTGCCAACAGCTCAGTTGCCAGCACAAAATCCTAGTGTGTCCGATAGCTCAAACAAAAATCAAAGGCCTCCTCCGTTAGTTATATCTAACGCTCCATTAGTACCTTTAGGACCTCGTCCTGATACACCCTCGACTTCACCTTTTGGTGCAGGTCCTCCACAATGGCCTCAACCGAATACCAATAAAGCTGGTGGTTCTTCACCGCCTTTTGGTGCTGGCACACCACAAGTACCTCAAACTAATGTTAATGCAGCTGGTGGTTCAGCAACAACTAGTACTGCTACTGGTGTTAGACCACAAACTCCTCCTCAATGGCCTCAACCACATCCTGTAGGAGGTGTTTTATCCTCAACTACTACAACTACTACTGTAAAACCAGCCTTCCAACAAAATAACCAAAATGTGCAAAATAATTTACCCAGACCTGGTGGTGTGGCTCCACCTAACCAACAACAAAACCTGAACAATTTACCTAGACCTGGTCAACCTAATTTGCCTCCCGGTTTTGCTCCCTATCATCCACCCAAGTCTCAACCTTCTGGCTTAGATCTGAGTTATGGAGGAGGTTTTAGTGCTCGTCCCCAACAGGGAGGAAGACCAGGTTTTGGTTTGGCACCAATGACTACACCATCCACTACCTCAACTTCCACTTCAACCTCAACTTCCACTTCGACTTCTACCAGTACCACCACAGCGCGTCCACAACAATTAGATTTTGATTTGCGTGGAGGTTTTGATTCAAAAAAACCCTCGTCTCCTCAAGCAGGAAAAGAAGATTACCCTTCTCTGCCAGCACCCAGAAGACCTTCTGTTAAAGAAGACTTCCCAGCTTTACCTGTACCTAAATCTCCCACGCCTACACCATCTTCCCCCTCAAGTCCCTCATCACCTTCGGCCTGGAACAAGCCTTTGCCAACACCTGCTCAAGTGCCTTCAGCACCAGTAAGTGGTACCACTAGCACCGTGCATACACCCACCCCTAAATCTCCTGTGGCTGGTCCAAATACACCAAACAAAAATGGAGTATCCTTTGTGCCACATTCTGGTACCACCACCACTGTACGTCCTGGTTTTGAAAAACAAGGCAATAATTTGGCTACCGATGATGAAATACGTTCTCTAACTGAAACACTTTATACCAAGGAAGTTAACAGTCAATTGAATTTGATTACCGTTAATCCACAAGGCAAAACTAGATCCATTGATAGTACTGATGAAGCACCCCAACCGTAAGTTTTCATTTCATATTAATAAAAATGCTTATTAATTAAGTTAAATTATTCAATTTAAAGTCTTTTGGAAGTAGATCCCAAAGCTTTGGATTCTCCCACTATAGCTAAAATGCGTTTGTTGTTCAACAATTATGAACAGGACACTCTGGTTAACGAATACGTCACACCCATAGAACGTAAAGAGGAAAATGATTTTGTAGATGCTGTTATGGCCACCAGTGTTATGAGACAGGCCATGTTGTTCCTGCAAAATAAAGGTAAGTCAAGAAAGCAGAAATACATATACAAATTGTAAAATTTTCATTTAAAATATCCTTTAAAGGTATTGTTTCTCCCGATCCCAAAACCCATCGTGATTTGGTCAAGGAATTATGGTTTACCCAATATTCCCGTGGTAGCGGCAAAATTGGCAGTTCCGGTTTTGAGCATGTCTTTGTCAATGAAGTTAAAAATGGCACCATTATAGGTCTGCACAACTGGGTATATTTCTATGATGAAGAAAAGGCAGGTCATTTGGATTATAAAGGTTATCTAAATCAATTGGATTTGGGAACGGTAATGTTTTATGTAAATTATAGAAATATTTTTACTAATTTACTGTTTTATAATTTTTAGAAAGGAAAAGTTTTAAAAATACGCTTTACTCATAATGGATTAAATAAACCCGTTAATACATTGTTTATTGGTACTTCCCCCGAATTAGAGTTAGCTTTGTATACAGTTTGCTTCAAGCTAAGACCCGATCGCACTTGTCCTGTTTCCTTGGGTAACAACAAATTTGGTATTGTTACATACTCTTGGCGTTACCGCGGTAAAAGTTTAATAGGAAGTGCTTATCCTGAAATTTAAAGTCATTTACTCACTTCTTAAATTGTATAATGTAAATTTTTTATGTAGAAATGAAATTAAATAAAAAATTAAAATAATGTTTAGTTAAGTTTATTTTTAAATCAATATAAACTAAAAAGAAAATGTATTTAAAATATACATTTTGCGGGAGTTTGTGGTGTAGAACTGTGATAAATAACAGAAAATCTTAAAAATATGGCAACGAGTTGTTGTTAGTCTAGTTATGAACCATAACAAATAATTTAAATACTTAGATAGGTACAGCAGTGTACCCCAGTTAAAATGCTAAACGGGATATCGATAATAGCGTTTCTTAGAAAAAATTATTAACTTCACATTCGGTTAATTTGGAAGCTTACTAAATGTTAATGGACACATTTCCCTGCGCAAAGGTGACAAAATGTTTAGCCACTTGGTTTAGGTGAAAAAAGTGCACACCAACTTAAAATTAGATAAAAAAAGTTTCTCACCACACTTACTTAAGGTGTAAATAAATAAGTGTGGTTAAGAAGTTGTTAATGAAACTCTTTTCCCTACTCAAAGTTAAAGTGACAAAAGGTTGAGAATCAACCAATCTCAATTTACGTAAAAAAGGTTCTCACCGCATTTGGTTGATGAGAAAAAGTCTCACTCCATGCGTGATTGAGATGCGTTACAGTTTCTCACCACACTGGATTTAGCGACAATTATTTTCCACCATATTTATTGGAATACTTCACCACTATTAATTGAGGTGAAAAAGATTCTTTCACACTTAGCAGAGGTGAACATGTTTTCTAACTGCAGAAAACGTTAAAGGTTAAAATTGTCCACACACAAATGAGTAGAAAAGATTTTTCGCCACACCTAATTAAGGCAAACAAGTTTTTACCACACTTAGTTAAAGTAAAACAGTAGTGTTTGCATTATACTAATTTGCTTGAAATAACCTTTTCACCAGTTATTCCACCATAGTTATTGTGAATGAAATCCTTTCTCAACACACCTAGTTGAACAGTAATCGTAAACAAAAAAAACCTAGTTGGAAATACTCCTCCAGAGAACCAAGCCGACCGGCTCGAAATCGGCGGCTCAAAATTGCACTTCAGAGCCATTTTGACTTAAATTTTAATTTTTCTGTCAAAATATATAAAAGAATATTATTATTCAGTGCAATTAATGTACTTTCAGAAAACACTTTACTTTGTTTTTTTTTTAATACATTACTGCCACCTATACACACGTTTACCTGAACAATTTTTTATGTTTTTTCCCAAAATAATTTTTGATTTCCTAGAAAAAACAAAAAACCGACATATAAGCCGCCGCTGATATTGTCTTAATAAACCGCCGCCGACAATTTAGCCTCGGCTTAGTTCTCTATACTCCTCTATATTTCAAGTTATTTACATTAATTTCATTTATTTTCAACGTATCAAACTGATTAGCTAAAATAATATAAAACGTTCTGTAATTAATAAAAATTGCTATTCACGAGATTAAACAATTATTTCTGATCTATTGTATTTTATTTAAAACATATTTCCTCATAGCATAAATTTGCTCATTTGCTAATGTTTTTAGTTTTAATCAATTAATTTTTTATAAACTTAACGGAAATAATTGTATTTTTCCTTCCCTTAAATAAATGACAAATCATCATTGCCAATGCGAATTTAATTTAAACGTTTATTTCCCAAAATCCGCTATTTTCTTAGTAAAAGATATGGCTCCCCGTCCTCATGCGAATTCGCTCTATTAGTGTTGCATTAACTAGCTGGCTTTGCTACTAAATTAGTACAATACCAACTGTCGCCGCGGACGCACGAAAATCAGTGAACGAATAAACTGCACTCAATTTTATGTCGAATTTCCCAAATGCAATTAATTAAAACAATACAAATTTATAAAAAAGTGTTATTAGACTAGCGTAAAAAGTGAAAACTATAAAATTTCAATAGAATATTAATATAAAATTCAGTTAAAACTAATTAAAATTAAATCAAAATCGTGGGAGTAAATGAAGAAAAAACACAAGCTGTTTTTACGGCAAATTTAAGTGAAGCAAAGAAAAAAATAACAAAACGAACAAAGTGAGTAAATAAAAAAAACAGGCAAAAACAAAAACAATAAAGTAATGGTAAATTTTTCACAAAAATCTTGTTTGTATAGGTGTATCTCGGAGTAATTGTTTTTTTCTTCATTTTTTTTTTGTGAAGTAATTGTGTGTATGTGTGTTTGACAGTGTTTGTTAGTAGTATTGGTATTGTAATGTTTTCATTTAGTCTATACAAAAAAGAAACACAACAGAATACCTTTTAATGTATAGAATACAAGAAATCAAGAAGAAGCAGCAAAGGAATCATACACAAAAGAAAACATGAATTTAATGACGGATAAAGAAGATAAAAAAGTGTTTTTTTAGTGTTTTGTTGTTGCAAGCAAGCTTAATTAAAATATTGAATTGAGAAAGAATAAAAATTAAACAATAATTTCTGAACCGGATGATGTTTTTTTTTTTTGATCAAGCCGACAGGATTTTTTTTATTAATTGTTTAATACTTATTTATCTATTGGAAGTTTTTAATATGAAAAACTTCAAGTTATAGAAAAAAGTGTTGCCACAATGTAGTAAAATATTTCAAAACTTAATTTTAATAAAGATTCTTAAAAAAAATTGTTGCGATTTCAAATCAAATTTTAAATTAAATTTTAGCTAATTTAGCTTTATTGTCATCACATATTTTTATAATTTTAGTTTTTACCTTTTAGAGGTTTCATATTACACCTTTTGTTGATTCGTTTACTAAAAACAAATAAAGGTGTAAATAATTCATTTAAATTTTTTTTCTTTCTGTTTGTTTAAAGCATAGGTATCAGATTACACATAATTTTTTTTATTATTATCATTTTTTCATACTAGAATTGCAGTTTGCATTGAATGAATAATCGTCTTGTTTTTTTTTCCATATATTTTGTTTTTTCTACTATAACCCTGTTTTAAAAACAATTTTTTATATTAATTTTTTCGTCATTATTGCCATTTAAGTAAGTATTTTTTTCTGTTGTCATTCCTATTACAGCAATAACTAAAAATACATAATGAAAAACTAGTTTGGAATGCAATTTATTGATATTAAAATATTTGATTTTTTTTTTGTATTGAACAATGAAGGTTCTTTTTTTAGATTGCAAAACATTTGTTAGTTAGGAGAAATAGTTAATTTGCAAATTTAATTCATAATTTCTAAATAGTTTTTTTTTAATCTGTTTAACAATATTAATATGTTTAATATTAATAAAATATTAAAAAAAAAATTAAAAAAAAAAATTTGTTTAAAAATATAGTAATAAAATAATTCTTTATAGCTCTTTTTTAAGTAAAATTAGTTAATTAGTTTTATTAATAATGACTTCAATAATGCTTTAAAATCTAACAGATTGTAAGCAATTAGTTAATGCAATAAAATGCCTATTTGTCATAATGTACGATAATGTGATCATCATATAGTTCAACACCAAATATTTGTAATATTTCTAAAATTTTGGCCCATTGATCATTGTAAAATTCAAATTTTTGATAAACGGTTCCTTTTGAAGTTTTTTCTTTTATGTTAAATATGAAATTTTAGTCTTTAGCTTTTTTTGTAAATTGGTGCATTTCGGATAAAACTTATATTTTAATTATTGCTCCAATTTAAAAATTAAAGTTCTTTATAATATGTATTAATTTGAAAAAATTGGTCCTTATAACTTTTAAAAAATTTATACTTGAAAAAAAGCTATTTTTAAAATATTAAATTAGGACTTTTAATTGAAAACATAAATATCTGGTAATGCTAATTCCTTTTTGAAAAAGTCTAGTTTATTTTAAATGGAGAGTATATTTTTTAGTATATTCAATTAATTGGATTTTCATTTTAATCGATTTATTTGACAAATAATTATTCGGAGATGTAAGTTGATTGGATAATTACCGATAAATGGCAAATTATTCGTTTAGTCAAAGTTTTTTTAAAAATACATATTACACATAGCACTAATAATAAAATTGAATCTATTGAATTAGTTATTTAAAAACTTAATGTGGATAACATAGGGTTTATCTTAATAGTTTTATCACCCATTAATAAATCAAAATTTTTTAATATAACTCTTCTTATTTTCTGTGTCAAAATAATTTCTTGTTATAAATATACTGTCATGTTCTTGGGCTTATGATCCTACAGGATCCGAAGGAAATAATATTTTTACAAGTTCAAGAATTTATAAAGTTTTAATTTTTCAATATTGCATTTTGTTAAATAAACTGTTCCATATTTCTAAAAAAGTAAAGAACCTAAACCAGAAATAGAGCTGATACTAGCGAAAGGAAAGTCATGAATTATGTTTTATTAACTTTTTTGATGCCATTACATTACTTCTTAAGGAAAAGCCAATAAAGTGATTCCATGTCAAGGCGAACAGCAATCGTATTTGACATCTCCGATTTCAATAAATTCATTATAAGCCTTCACCATTGTAACAGTTATGTAACAAAATTTGAACTGAAGTCTAACTTTATATATAAAAATTATTATTTTTTTTTTAATTATACCCAGCAAAAACTTGGTAATGATATGTAGTCACTTTTCAATGATAACAACATACTTTCTGCATTACATGAATGTAGATTAGTAACTACTTACTTTTAACTTGATATGTAATCAATTACTTAAGATCAAATTTTTGTAACTTTTTATCTTTTCATATATATTATAAAAAATATATATTTTAAAAGTGTGTAAAACATGAAAAGACATTAATTACTTGTTAAAGTCACGAAGAATATCGCACGTAATCGAACAAACTCCACTCTCCGATGGAGTCGAACCTACGACGTAAGCAGAATTAAAAATGTACTAGTGGGAATTTGTAGGAAATGCTAATATCTATAAATGTTGTATTAAAATCAATATAATGCATTTCTAGAATTAACTCCAAGTCTATGGTATAGAATAGTATATCAAATCTTGATTTCCGCATATTTCAAATGATTCTGTAATACTTTGGAATTAATTAATTACATATAAAGTAATTAGTTCTTGTAACGATATTTAAGTAATGACTTTCTGAAATGATTACCTATAATAATATAAAGTTAGTAGTTGCCTCTAATTAAAAAAATAATTTCGTCATAGGTTGTGTAAATATTTTAAATCTTACTTTAAAAAATATGTTTTTTTTTTCTGTATTTTGACTCCTAAACCAACTTAAAAAAATTATTATTTACAAATATTGCTTCACTGAAAAATGTTGAATTTTATTATTTCATTAACACAAGGATAACATATTTTCATAACAATTTATTCAAAATAGGAACTAATTCCAGCTTCTTAGCTTTCAATAAAATCTTTACATCACTATAGATATAAATTAATAAAACATTTATTAACAAAAAATATTATTTCTAATTATTTTCTTCTTCTTTTTTTCCAGTAATTACAACTTGGCAATCCTAAATACTACAAATTCGCCTTGAACATACACTCAATCAAACATACGTGTATCCTTCATTAAACGGTATATAAATAGTGGTGTTTCCTATATTCAACACTAAACTAGAAAAACACCACCATGATTAACAACAAAATATTTTGAAATTCACCACTATGCTCGTTCGGTGCTCTTTTTCTTACTTTGCACTCTCTCCATTTACCATCACTGCAATGAAAATCGAATTTTGAGTGAAATGTAAGCAAAACGCACGTATACGCGAACGAAAGAACATCGTGCACGGTTAAACGCGAGTGTAAAAAAAGAAAAAAGTTGAAGGAAATAAAGGAAAAATTTAAATGAAATTAAAATATTGCAAAAAATGTATTAATCAAAAGAAGCGAATAATGGAATAAAAGAATCGATAAAATGCAATTAAATAATTATTTAACAGAAATATATGATAAAAATTAAATAATTGTGTATATTAAAGTAAAAGTAAGGAGTAAAATTTAAACGAAATAGTGCGTGTAAAAGAGTTTTTTGTAATTTTAGTGCTAAATACATAAGTATGAATGTTTGAATGTCGGTCGGTCGTTTGCTCGAGCTACGAGCTTAACAGAATAATGTATGTTGTATAAGTACATATTTTTTGGGTGTGAAAACGAAAGTGAAAATCTAGCACACAGCAGCAGCAACTACGAGGACCAACCAACAAACAAAACAACGAGGACGAAAGACGGCAGAAGGCAGTTAGTTAGGCATACTTTGTACTACTTACATACTACAATAAACTAGCATATTAATGTTTGTGTATATATGTTAAAATATAACACAGTAGTTGTGGTATTGGAGTATAGTTATAGTTCCCTGATCTGTTCTAACATACCATCCATCCATCCATCCATCCATCCATCCATCAACATCATCGTCATTACCATCACTATCACCATTCTCATATTCTTCTTCATCATCCTTCACCATCACCATCATCATCGTCATCTCACACTCATCTCTAGGGTGGATTAAATGTTACATAAAAAACAAGGTGTAAATAAAGTGAGTGATTGTGTGTGTGTGTGCATGTGTAGTAACAATAACTTAGAACAACAACATCATGTAGAAAAATCCAAAAAGTATTTTTTAAAGTGAATTTTTAGCGAAAACAAAAGTGAAAATTAAACAATAAATAAAAATAATTACCAGAAAATGCATAACAAAAAATAAATAAATGAATAAAGCAAAAGTAGACAAAAACAATTTGCCAGTCAATTAATAATTAATAAACGTTTCTGAAGAGCAAAAAGTATATATACTACAACAACAGCAATCACAAATTAAGACAAGAAAAAAAATTAAATTAAAAGAAAACACACCAGAAGAGAAAGAACAAGCTAAAACATATACTTATGTATGTATGTGAAAAAAGGGAAAATAGAATAGAGTAAAATAAAATCAATTCTTAAAGGACATGACTGACTGGCTGGCTGGTTGGCTTTTAGCCTGGCACTAAGTATACGTGTGTGTATATGTGTATGTGGTGCTCTTTAAAGTTTGTGTGCGAGTGTGTATGTGACGTCAAAAGTCGTAATCATTGTTGTTTTTGTTATACATAAATATATTATTAACATTTTTGTTTTTGTTATCGCTTTTACTGCTTGTTTTTGTTGTTGATATTGTCGAGGAGGACATTGTTGTTGCTGCTGCTCCGGCTGCTGTTTTATAACACCACCAGCAGCAACATTGCAACATTTATCACCAACAACACCACCACCACCACCTCCTACTACGCTGCTGTCTGTTACACGCTCATAACTAAATCTAAGTTTCTATTTACAGTTACAAATTCTCCAAAAAAAATAAAGAGTTTAATCATAAACAAAAGATAAAAATGAGAGAAGTAAAGGAATAACAACAGGAAAAAATGACAAGAAGCATAGAATAAAGAAAAGTTAGCAAGGAAAAAAAAAACGAAAAAAACATAAATAAAACAAGTGAGAGGAACTCTAGTGTGCGTGTATCAGAGTTTTTATTTGAGTGAGTTTTATTTTTGTATAGAAAAACAAGCACAACATTAAAATATACTTTCCATACAAAACAAAAGTACCCAGCAAGTACTTTTTTTCTAAAACAACCACCCCCCTAACACTCAACATATTTAACCTCTTTGTTCACCTTGTCCCAAGCCAAATAGCAACAACAACAACATCTAAAACAACTAGACACAAAATTACAAAAAGAAAATTAAAATAAAAATAATAAAGAAAAATATAAAATAAAATAAAAGATAAAACAACATAATGGAGCAGCCCAGCATACTTGTTAGAATTTTACACTCGATACCGCATGTGAACTACACATTTCAACGGGTTAATGACACCTTCAATCCGGACAGCGATGTTTATCTAGAGGTGAGTGAGAATAAAAATATTATTTGTTTTTTTTAACATAAATTAGGACATATTTTGGAGACACCTAATTAGTTTAAGACTTGTTTTTTTTGTCCTTCTGTATGTATATGGCTCCATAGGAAATAATTGTTTACAGTTTTAGCTGATTTAGCAAATGAAAAAAAAAAGAAAAAAAAAGTTTTATCTTGCATTTTTTACTTATTATTTTTTATTATTAAAATGCATAGTGTCTGTAGGTTTTTGTCTGGAGTTTTTTTTTTTGTACAGTTTTTTTCATTTCTCGTTTTTCCTTAAGCATTTAGCAATTGTCTCTAATATATATGTGTTTTTTTTTGTCTTCCTTCTCCTGCTGTTGTGATAAGAATTTTAAAAGTTTTTCAAACAAAGAAGAAAAATAAAGTTTTATGTATCAACCATTCAAGTGTTTGTATTCACATGCCCACATCTTTCTAACAAACTAAAACTGCTAAAGTAGCAGAAATTTAAAACACCGACATCCCAATGAAACATTCGTTGATGTAATTTTTATCGAAAATAATTCGCTGACGAATGCTAAAGAAAAGGTGAATTTAAGATAAAAAATCTATTCGTATTTGATGGGAAATGAACATAATTGAAAGATAAAAGCATCTACGGGAATACAACAATTAATTTACCCCTGAGATCTAAAACAAAACTCGTATATGACACCCTTAAATAACATACTCAGATATGGCATCGACTTCTCTTTTGCTGAGACTGAATATTTCCTATTGCAGAAAACGGAAAGAATTTCTTTCAAAAAACAAAACAAGCTCTGATTCGGTTAAGATCTGAATTGTGAAAAGTGATAAATTCTTAATGCACTCGAATATAACATCTCGTTCCCCTCATATTCAACTGATCAACTAAGAAATTATAATTGTTACAATAACTATAAGACTAAGAATAAATAAATGCATAAGTTGTGATTCGCTTTTAATTGCGCTTAAGAGAATTAATTTTTGAATAGAAATTATTTCAGATAGATTTTCAATAGAATTATTGAATTTATCATGTAGGCTCGATGAGATAACAACGTTTTAATAATGCTTGAACTGTGATAATCTACGATTACTATTTATAATGGTTACACATTTTTGGATGATTTACGTCAAAGAGGAATGCATTTGATGGACATAGATATTTACAGAGTAAAAGTTGGATGAAGATAGAAGATGTATCTTTGCAACACTAATATGAATCTACAGATCTTATTTAATTAGTTGGAATTATTGGATGATTTCTACAAGCACCTAAGATTATGTTCGAATTTTATAATTATATAATAAAGAGGGAAGCAATTTACATATAGTATGTAATCTTAAGCCAGGACAAGAGCGTATACAGAATTACCTTCGCTTATATTTTGTTCCGAGATTTATGGTGGATGAATATAAATCCTAATCCTAATATATAATATAAAAATGAGGTATAAGTTTGTTTGTTTGTGCGTCAATCACGTCTAAACGTCTAAATCGATATTCGCGAAGTTTGACACACAGATAATGCCGGTGCTATTTAGGATCTCGATTGGACGTTACGCCCTCATTTCACGCACAAAAAAAGCATAAAAGGCTGCACTGATTTTTATGAAATTTGACTCGCAGTCGTGGACTCCCTAGTCCTTTAATTTTCTTTAAACTTGAAACCTTTTTGAAAACATTATTGATTATACGATTGCAACAATTAATATCACAAATATTAATTAATTATTCCCGGATAGGATAGTTTTTGTTATTGTTTTGAAATTGAGTAAAAATAAGGGGAAATGTCAATGATAAATTTATCATTTTTATTACGACGTATTTAAACTATGTTAACTTTCCACTATTTTTTCAAGTAAGGTAAGGGTTTATCTATCTTGTCCAGATAATAAAAAAAAACAACAACAAATTGGTTCTTTACTTTCATCTTTATTTTATTATAGACCCCGGTTTGTTAAAATTTCTTATATTGTTATCTAGGTTTTATAAATAATGACCCTACACACGACAAAAAAATTCACAAACATATGTTATTTTATTAGATATTATTGCTGGAAATATAAAAACTATTTCTTTGTTGACATTTTGATAAAACTTTTCAAATAGAAAGCAGACACATGTACATCAACTTTTGCAACAAAGAACTAAAGTCTTTTAAAAAATAAAAATAAATAAATGAAATGATAAAACAAATTTAAAAGTAAAACTAAATCATAAAAATAAGTAATTGTGTGTACTCGTACTTATGAATTTTATAATTTCATATGAGTTTGAATATTTCAAGAGATAACTAAAAAACTAAGCCTTGAATTTATAACGCAAATGCATATTTTTAGATATTTATTGAATAATATTTGTTTTGACAAATATATGATATAAATATCGTTAAGGGTAAATACATACATATCTTTCTTAAGCCACGAATGAGAATGAGTAACTGCTAAATAATATTTATGATTTATGCAGTTTTTGTAAATAAAATTTAAGACGCTATTTAGTTTAGTCATATCTTTTTTCCCCTATTTGTTTTCGAGCTGACAAATTCATTTGCATTTGTTTTTGCTTTCGTTTTTAATTTTATCTTTATTTTAAATTATGTGCAAGATAAAATGTACTATATCCTCTAAACAAAAACAACATTAGATAGCAACAATATAACAGTTTTTATTCCACAAAAAGCCACTGGATACCGTTTTCTAACTAACTAGTGACAAGTACAAAAATATGTTTTTTTTTTTTTGCTTTTTTGTTTTGTGTGACGCTCTCTGTATTTTTCAAGTGTCTTAGAGACTTCCCTTTGCCTATTTAGTTTATATGTATGTCCTCGCCGGCAAAAATACAAAAACAACAACAAATATATGTGTGTGCATTTGTGTGAGAGAGTGTATATATTATAATGACAATTGTTTGTCATTTAAAAACAAGTCCTTGAATTGTGTTATAAATCGCACCTCAATCATAAGTGACAACATAAACGTAACAACAAAAACCACTCAAGACACTATAAAAATGCAAATAATGTCATGACAGGTACAACAAATATACACGAGAATGAAACAAAAAAATTGTTGTTTAAAAACAAAACTATTTTCTAGGTTAACAAGTACTTTTAGCCATTATCCTTAAATTAGAAAAACAAATACAAAAAAGCGGAACATAAAACTAAAGAAAATGAAAACAAATTTATTTTTTTTATTTTTATTTAAAACTAAATAAATTTTAATTTGCAACAATTACAATTAATCGGTTCCATGATTATTTCTTATATTTATTTATTAAATGCCGCTCAATTAGCAATGAAGTTGCAATTTCTTCAATTAGGCCGTTGGTCATTTATGGCATTCAATAGCAATTTACTTTCTTATTAAGGAATGCACTCAATTAGCGACACCATCACCATCATCGTCATCGTCATCAGTAGCAGAAACACCACGCCTTTACTTTTTCAATTTCAATTTAATTTTATGTATTTTGAGTGCAGGCCATTTCTATTTGTAGTTATAGCTGTTATTTTCTTTGATTATGACGTAAAAGCCATAAATAAAGCCGAAGTTTGTATGTTTGTAGTAGCACAGATTTCAAATTTCAGCGAACTTATTTTAATTCATATGTTGTTGCCAGAACAACAGCAACAATATTAACATTAAAATGTTACAAATGAGAAGAAGAAAAAAGTAAAAGCAAAATCATACATTTTGTTTAACGAAAACGTCAGAGACATCCTTGCCATTGATTGTCCTAGTTTTTGCACTAAATTGCACGTCATTGCACGTTTGTATGTACAAAAAACAAAAAAAAAATATTTATATAGGAAAAACGACCAACAACTAAAAAAAAAAACACAAAATATTTCAACATTTTTCCATTCCATTATTGCTATTTTTAATTGTATTTTTTTTCTTTTTTGTAGTTGTAGTTGTTTTTTAATGTATTGTGGTAATCCTGAAAGAACCAAAATGAATGAACATAAATGTTGTTGTAGTTCTTTTAAATTGTTTTTTTTTTCTTTTAACGTAAACAGTTTAGCATACTTCCCCTCAGACTCTCTCTTTTAGTTAAACAAAAAACATCAACAAATGATTTGAATAGAGAGAGAGAAAAACGTCATCAGTAGTTATACATAGTTTTAGTTGTAGCTGTAGTAGTGAGTTGTTATAGTAAGATTATATTTTAGAAGGATAAAACGAGTACTGAAGGAAAACTAGGAATAACAAAAAAAATAATAAAAACCAAAATACATACACACTTACACTCTATATTAATTTTTGTTGTTGACCAAACTGTGATGAGTGTTCACACAACAACAGCAACTATTTGCAACAACAACAACTATATAACAAATTGATAACTTTTCCATGATGACGAGGATGCTGATGTGTAATGAACACAAATACATGTATATGTATACACATGTATGTGTCAGTAAATATTTTAGTAAGCCAAGGCTTTTAAAGTTATATAGTCAATATTCAATAAAATACTATTTATATTCTTTTTTTCTCTTTTTTTTTCTGAGCTTTTAAGGAGGCCATGAATGTATTATTAGTTTGTTATATCGTATGTAACAAATTTGATACAAATTACAAATTCTTTAAAACGTGTATCTTGTTTTAATTTAGCATTAAGTAAATAAATTCAAAGCCAATTATTAGTATCCTTTCAAAGAATCTAACAATTTATTTGTTGAAATAAACGTGTAAAATATTGATATAGACATCAAGGAAGTTTTATACATATATATATAGATGAAGAACCAATGAGAACTCGGTAATAAAAAATTATTCTTGTTACATACAGATGGTGGGTACATATATATTCGGCCAAGTCGAATATAACATTACAGTGTGTTCAGTTTCTTTTAGTCGGAGAGTTACTGAATTTTTATTTAAAATATTTCATTAGAATCGAATTACGCAATAAACTGTTTGACTCATCGTAAAAAAATACTGATACTAATGA
>MINK01172096.1:1805-24996 GCA_001735545.1 Phormia regina
TATAAAGTTATTTTGGCCTTAGAAGGCTTATTATATTACTGTTAATGAATAAATAAATATATTTTGGAGATAAATCTTTAACTTCTGGTTTGATTTTTTGAAATTTGTTATAAGAGCAACAAAGAATTTTTTATTTAATGAACATACAAGAAATTTTAAATGAAGAGCATTTTGTATTTTTTTTTTTTTTTTTTTTTTGGATCCACTATAAATTTTCATTATGTCGAAAAGATAGTAGGATTTGACTGCGAATCGCTACACTTAAGGTTTCCGACTAAAAAGGTTAGGGGTAGAATTAGAACTAATATTGTGCAATATTATATATAATTGGTGTGACACTTAAAAGCTATTAAGTACATAAAATGCCCGGTATTTCAGTCGATGATGTGAGCATGGGACAGTGTCTCAGGGTGTGGGAGTTCCCCACGTTGTTACCTCAGAGATCCTATTAGAAAAAAAATCTTACTACACACCGTCTTCTGCTACGTACACTCGCGGAATCCGGAGTTTTGTNNGGAGTTTTGTTGCGGGTAGATTTTTTTTGGTATATTTGGATGGCACTTGGTGGAGTTTATTTAGTAATTGTGTTGTACGGTTCTATAATGATAGAATAAAAACAAAATACGCGCGTTTAGATTTGAAATGGTTATGTACATATATATATATTTTTTTTTTAGCACGTTTTGTTTACATATTTTTTTTTTAATTACATTTGTTTTCAACACTTTATGTTATTATTTCCATTTTTTTTATTTTAAGTTTAATTTAATTTTTAAGTTTGGTTCTTTTTATTTAATTTCATGTAGTTGAATATTTTAATATGATTTTGTTTATCTTCTTAGTTTGTTTTCTCTGTTTATAGTTTCATATGAACACAGATGTTTGTTTTTGTTTACTCATGATACAGTTGTCAGTACTGTAGTGTTGCTGTAATGAGTAAAGAAACATGATAATGCAGTGTAATAAAATAGTCTAGGGTTGCATTTTTCATTCAATTCAAGAGGAAACGCTGTGAGAAAAAATGGTTAAATTTAAAACCAAATTTATGAATGAAATTTTTGTCCCTATTATTTTTCACGAAAGCTGAGATAATAAAAAGCGTCGGCTTTATAAAGGCTAGTTGATAAATCAAGGCATCATTATAATAAATTTAGCTAAATGTTTTTGTATGGACATTAAGTAAAGTTCACATAAGTATGTTTTTTTTTTTTTTGTTAGAAAACTTTTAATTGTCAAAATAAAATTTTAAATATGGAGTTTTGGAGGGAATATAGAAGTTTCTAGAAAAAAAAAAAAATATGAAAAAGATGGATGCTAGGCGGGAGTGTTAATTTGGAAAATGTGGAAATTCACCACTGAGAGGAAAGTAGGGAAATTGGAAAATTGAAACTGCAAACGAGAGTTAAAGACATGATGGTTGCGAGGCACTAAATCAGAAGATAAAAATATTCCGAGGTATTCAAACGTGTTAAAAAGGAAGAACAAAAAAAGTTAAAAATTAAATATACATTTTTGAACGGAGAGAAAATCAATCAAAATATATATATATATATAGATATAGATATATATATCATAAACGATTTAATTTATAAAAGTTCAAGTCCGAAGTGCTAAATTATAAAAATTAATAAATAAATTAATGGATAAAAAACACGTAAGAAAAAAAAAAACAAAAGAAAAAAGTAATTTCTTGTGTTTCTTACAATTTTTTTTGTGTGTTCGTTTTGTAGCTGGCTATCAACATAATTATCAATAAGGGAAATCATAGAAGTTTGGCAAACACAAAATTTGAGAATAAATAGCTTACCAGGAAAGGAGTAGATCGTACCAAGAAATATGGTAAACGTAAGATTCTTCCCCTGAAGTGATAGCCAGGTAACATTTTTACATTATTATTATACACTCGGAGTCAACAAAGCTAATAAGAAAGTTTTTATTAAAAATCGGAAAAGAAATTTGCGTCTTTAAATAAATTATAAATGAAATAATAATAATAATATCATCATAAAACAACTATTTTTGGTGTAAAGAGAAAAAAGTGAGAGAAATAATTTTGTTCCAACATCTAGATATTTTTTATTAAAAAAAAAGAAACATAAAAAAAAGAAGGAAGCAGAAATTTTATATATATAAAAAAAATAATTACATAAAAAGAAAGAAAAAAAGAAACAAATATTATTATTAATATAATTATTATTATTTATTAGAGATTTTATTATTGTTATTATAATTAAATATAATATGATCCAAACGACGAGTGACATTATTTTTGACAGTCAATTATATTTGATATATTTGAAAACAATTTAAGATCATCCGCAAATAGGAGACATTTACTAAATTTGAAAATAGATGGTAAATCATTTATAAATAATAAAAATAATAAAAGTCCAAGATGTGTCCCTTGAGGAATATCAGGAAAATCATTAATTAAACGTTTCGAAGAAAATTTACTGATAATTTTCCATTCATTAGAATGTTTTTAAAAATAACAAAATATTGCCAGTTAAACCAAATGTACGAAGTTTTGCAGAAGGAGGGAATGACTAACAGAGTCAAAAGCTTTCGCAAAATCTGTGTATATAATATCGCATTGAGATTTATGTTCCATGGAACTTATTATATCTCGAGTTACTAATGTCAAATTAGTACATGTAGATCTACCTGGCACAAATCTATGTTGACAAGAAGATATTGAATCTTTCAAAAGAATGAAAAGTTTATCCTTAATAATTATATTAATTAGTTTCGCAAAAATATTTTGTTTAACGATAGGTCTATAATTAGTAACTTGACTACGATCACCTGCTTTAAAAATAGGTACTAAAGAACAGTATTTCCAATCATTTAAAAATTGGCCGTGTTTAATGCAAGAGTTAAATAAAATCAAAATTGGTGTCACTATAACCAACAGACTCTCCCAAAATGAATGACTGAAGATGTATCCAATTGATGTTTTAGTTTTCCAGAATTCTTTGGGAATTGTGTCCTGTGATTAGATAGCATTAATAAAAATGTCTTCTTCAGACATCACTTAAGTGATGAGTATTTTTCTAGAAATTACGAAGTAGTCTTTTGAGCTTTTATCATTTCAAAACTTAGGTCTTAGCAGAAGTTGGCTTTGAAAGTATCAGCGAATAATTCACAAGACTCCTGATTACCATTAGAAGATAAATGTCCAAAAAACATGCGCTTGGGAATACTATTATTAACTCTCTTGTTATGAATGAAATGCCAAAAAGCAGAAGAATCATATCAGTACATATTTAATGTAACATTTATACTGTTAATTTCAAGTTTTTTTATTTTCATTTATATGGAATGTCAACGGTAAACCTATCGAACCATCGTGATTCTTTAATTAATTTTAGTTAATTTTTCGTAATTAATGTTATATCACGTTTCAAGGAAATATTACCTATGAATTTTGTGTGTGTACAACCTGTAATCTGGCAACATATTAAATAAACATGTAAAAAGTTCTTTAGAAATAATGAAATATATAAAACAAAATAAATAAAAAAGGCGAATAATTATTTAATTTTAAGATATATTTCGAAATCTGTTTTAATTAATTGGAATTTTATTTAAAGTTTTAAACTAATATCATGAAATAATATATTTATACATTAAACTTTATAATCTGAATTGATATTTTGAGCTACTTAGTTTTTATTAAACTACTTCAACTGCTACCTTTACCGCTACCAATGCTGCCACCTCTGCTGCTCCCTCTGCTTTCTATTAACTACTTTTAAAACTATAAATACTTATACGTATTTAATACAATACAGCAGTGTTGCCATTTAGCCATTTAATGGCTAAATTTAGCCATTTTCAATCCTGTTTAGCCACCAAAAAATGAATTTAGCCATTGCCCATTTTTATTTGCATTTAGCCATTTTTGGCCATTTCTACATTTTTTGTTATTTTTTAAATTTAAAATTATATTTTCTACACTTACGTAGAAAATAAATATTATTAGACAAAAAAACGCATTAAAGTAACATTTAGTAACTTTAGTAACAACTATAACTTCACAGAAAGCCTAACTCAATTGCCAAAGAAACACAATTCTTTGTATATGTTAGTAGAATTTCCTACAGAATAAATATATACGTGTGAAGAAAATATTTTTTGTTATTGAGGGAATGAACAGAGTTGAAATTCAAACTGATTTCTAGTAAAAAATCTAGTCAACTAAAAAAAATCAACATTATAAAATGGAAAAAATATACCCAAATATTCCGAAAGGAGTGTTCTGAATCTAAAAATTTTGAGAAAGCGTTTGTAAATATTGTACAAATTCAAAGAAATATATGCTCTCACTTCCGTGTTCGGATGTGGAAATAAAAGAGTTTTTCGCCGAATAAAAATAAATTTAAGAAACACATTTTATTTAGCAACTGTGGATTCTATATTATAATCATTTAGAATTTATTTGTCAAATAAATAATATAATATTATTTTAATTTTAACATTTACTTACTTTTGTATGTTTGGCTTAAAAAGATTTGACAAATGTTGTGACAACTATGTTTCCAAAAATTATTTAAATATAATAGGAAAAAATAAGTCCTACGATAAAAATAACAACTATTTTGACTTTATTGATGCCATTATTATATAAATTTTTACTTTTATTATTATTTTTATGCCAAAAAAAAAAAAAAATTAAAAATAAAAAATGTGATCTCTATTTAAATAAATGAATTGTTTTAGTTATTAACTTTGTATATATTTTTAGCCATTATTTAGCCATTTTTGTTGAATATTTAGCCATTTTCGGTCTCAAGGAATTGCCAACACTGCAATGCAGTACAATACAATTGTGAAAAATACACTACTTTGAGAATTTAAGTTTTTCACTTCAACTAAAAATACTGCTACCAAAAATTTAATGTAATTGTAGTCTCAGCAAATGAACGACTACAAGTTTCAAACAATTCAATTTTAGTTGTATTTTACTGCTACGCCTACTTGGATATAAGTACGTTGCAAAATATATAATGTTATTTTTTGTTTGTTTGTTTATGTATATAATGAATTATAAAAAAAAACTGACTATACCTGTTTATTGCGCCCTATCTCTTTCTCTAAATGCAAACGACATTTAGTCGAACGAAACTTTCGTTCGTATTTAGAGAACTAGGCAGTAATTTTATTTATATCTGTATTTCAATTTTACAATCGAGTATTAAAAAAGTACATAATTATATATTCGCTAAAATTGTTTATATATAAAAAAAACTTTTACGTTAAATTATTTAGTATTCATATTAAACAAATTTCATCAAATATTTGCCGGTGTGATCTAACTAGGTTTTTATAATTTCTAATAATAATTTTATTACTTATTTGATTTATATTTCTCATTAAGATTTATCACTATTAAATCTTAATATTATTGAATTTATTTTGGAAATTATATTTAAATGTCGATAAAGTTGACAAAGCATGACTATTTTTCATTTCTTAAATTTTATCGAAGAGGAATAATTAATGCAAATGTTGTTCCGTAAGTTAAATCCTGCAGCCCAATCAATGTTTTTTAGAATTATAATACGTAATTTTAACGTTAGTTATAATCAGGTATATCACAACATGCAATTGCATGTTTTTTCCCGGACGTTAAATGAAGTCATTGATCAAATAGTTATCCGTTTCAGAACAAATTAACCATTTAGCATCCATTTGTTATGCGCATAGAACCCATTTTTTAGAGTTGGTCTCCTTCGTTATATTATTTTTAATCCTGAATACATTTTAAGTGGGGTAAAACTTACAAGTTGCGTATTATATTTCCGAAAGCTTATAAGGTGAAAAGATGATATTTTCAATTTGATATAAAGAAATCGGAAGGTCAGAAAATGTGGTCAATTCCTCTTCATTAACTTTTTAACTCAAGTCTGAATAATACTCAATGTTATTTTCATTATTGAATGTTCAAATGTATTATTTAAATATTTTTCTTGTCTCCAGCTCAAGTATGCATATTATACTGAATAATAAATTGAAAGATTTTATATACTTATCTAGAATAATTAAATACCTTTTATCTCAATTTCTGGGTTTAGATGTTTATTTTTTAATGACCTTCGTTCTTAACAAACTCTTAGTATCAGCGCAATAATTGTTTTAGTGTCTATGTGTATCTTCTGTTTATGAAAATATTAAAAATAATAAAAAAAATCCAATAAAGTTTTTCTCCCACTCGTATTAAGAAGTAAGAATATGTATATAAGAGTTCTTTTAAATGCAATGTGATGAATTACACTTCCTTCATTTTTGATAATTTACTAATAATTATTTTAATGAAATTTCTCTTGTCACTAATCTGTTATTTTTCTTCATTTATCCCCTCTCACAGCTGATTGTCTAAAAGACTTGAAAATTTTCGTGCCAGATGCTGTTATTATGGGCAACGCTGCAACTTTGTCGTGTCAGTATGATCTGGAACAGGTAAGTGAAAGACAACAAAACAAGCCATAAGTAAAAAAAGCAAAGAAAAAAATATTATTATAATAATAAAATGGCAAGAGACCTGACACTAAAAAGAATTTATTTATTTTTTTCAATGAACTTCATTAAATATTTTACTTGCAAGAAATAAGGAAATAAACGGAAAATACAAAAAAAAAAAAACATTATAAAACAAGTTGGCCAAAAGCCCAAACTAATGGCAAAACGTTCCTAACAAACCTTCCTACCTTCCTTCACATCTGCCATTAGTTCAGAATAATATTGCAACGAGGTTTAAATATTCTTACAGAAAATTCTGTTGGCTCGTTGTCTTTGGTGAAAGATATCGTTGTAACACATCTTAGTAGATATAAAAAAGTCCTAATTAAATTAATTGCAAGTGAAATTGTTTCTAAAACTGATGTAGTTCATCTTCATTTTTCTTGCATTTTCTTTCTTGTATTTTTCTTGTTGTTATTGCTTTTTATAACATTAGAATATATGTCCTTTAATATCTGTGTGTGCGTTTTCTTTTTCAGGCGGCCTTGTATTCAGTGCGTTGGTATTTTGGTACAGAGGAATTCTATCGTTACGTGCCAAAGGAGTCACCGCCTACACTAGTGTTTCCCGTATCTGGAATTAATGTTGATGTAAGTTATATAAGCTTATATAAAAATGTGTTATTGCTCGTGTTTGTGATTTTTTTAGAGACAGGATTTGCTACAAATGTGTATTTTTATTATCAAGTATGACGACTTAAATAGAAACATTTTCCCTATATGTTAAAAACGTTGATAATTCAAACTCTTTTAAAAGATTCCATATAGTCATTTTTGACAGCAGACCATTTTTTCTACCTAAACTCACGATATTAATAATTTTTAAATTTTATATTTTGCATAATGTTAAGAGAGAGAGAGAGCAATGATTGGATTTACGTTAATTTTGTTCAAAAATAAAGAAACAAAAAAAAAAAAACGTATTTTGTTTAAAAGATTTACCTTCTACTTACAAACACATATTGATATTATAAATTAGGAAAATATTTTTGTTTTGTTGTATCTATGTAGTTGGTTCATTCAGTTTTATTTATTTTTGTGTATATGTTTACATTAATCATTTATATGGCTAATGGTAATGTGAATGTATGGCTTATACTGCATAATATGTACTTACATACACATGTACAGATTTTAAATGTAAAAAGTAAGAGAAAATAAAAGCTTTTTAATATATTTCTATGGATTTTTGCATAACAAACAGTTTTAATTTTGTTCAAAAATGATTTTATAACTCATGTGTTGCAATCATCGTTGTTTAACCACAATTTTGCCAAATGCATGTGATTGGTATGTTTGTGTGAGCCTGCCAAATATCCGGACAGCACCTGATCACTACCAAAGAACATCAATGAAATAACAAATATTATAGATTTTTTATATTATTTGCTATTTCACCTACACGCTAATACATAAAATTATACACACGTATACATATACATACATACATATGTGTACATCAGAACATACAAATATGTAGTATCAGTTTTGTGCATAATATCCCTGCAAACGGAAAGAATTGGCGTTTTTTTTAACGAAATGAAGCTTAATTTTAATTCAAATAACGTCATAATATTTCAAATATACTTTTGCTGGAATATGAGTGTAGTTTGTTTATGTAGTACATAATAACATTGTGATATATTTAGTAATTTTATTTATTATTTCTTTTCTACTGAATTAGTAAAGTGAAATCGATTTTTGATAGAATAGGCTACTTTGTACCCTTTCTTATTATCTCTCGCCCTCTGTCACACAAAATCTGAATTTCTGGAAGAAAAATTGTATTGCGTTTATAGGACGTAAGTTAAGAAAGTTTCTAAATTTGCATCTCTGTTTCTTCGGATTTCCAATAAAGTTTTAAAAACAAAAATCATCAAAAGAATTAACAGAAATACAAATACATTTGGAGAAGTACCTTCCCAAAAACAGTTATTTGAGAATAACTCGAAATTTTGATGGTGTATTAGAAGTTTTTAAAACTAAATTCTAGAACGAACGATATAATATTTCTCTAATATTTTTTTACTGTATAACAGAGTTAATAATATTTAAAACTACAATTCTTTAGATTTTTTACTCAAAGTTTTATGGCGTCTCCCTGAATCGAAATCACGTCCGTCGTACTTATCTCATATATTAAAGTTTAACAGCCGTATTCACAAAGTTGTTAATTTATGTTGATATGTTTATTAAGAAATTCCTATTTAAAAAACGATTTACCGCGTATATTACCTAACAAACCGTTTTTTTCTTTATGTAAGCAACCCTTATCATTTTCTTTCTCATTCTTATTGTCAGTATTGGTAGAAGTAAGAATAAATTATTCATTAATTGTTTTATTCCATAAGTATTTTTTATGCTTATGTAAATATAGTTATGTACAAAAGTTATTTTTTGTTGAATGCATCCGAATATTCTGTGATGAAATCAGCATCACTATTTCGTATTGTGTTTTGTTTATATAAATCTTATTGAGATTTTGATAAAATTTATCTATTTTAATAATTTTTTCTGTTAAAATGCATAAATTTTAACTACACCATAATCTAAGATATGTATTGTATATATTATTGTTCTATTTAGAATTATGTAGTAACAGAAAACAATGAACATTTTTGATATATGCGATTGTGGCGAACATTGAGTTGCCGGCAGCCGGAATTTTGGTAGTTTAATCAAAAGCACCTTTAATATACTTTTTCTTGTTTACGTTTACGATTTTAATATGAAATAGTTTATGAAATGCATTTAAATTAAAAATAATTACAGATATTATTATCCTGTTCCGCAATTTATTTAATACGTTTTTAAATATACTGACACATTTTCAATTTTGTAAAAAATTTCAACATGCGTGCATTTAAAAATATGGCATTTTTATCAAAAATTTAAGAATGAATCAAAAAAATATTATTTTTTCTTGAAGCCTAAAAGAGGATCGAAGAAATTTTTAATTATTTGAAGTTAAATGTGGCTTACCAAAGGTTTAATAAGCAAATCATCGTTATTGAATACAACTAAAGCTTTGTTAAGTTTTTGTGAATACGACTGTAATACGCTAACCTAATCACAGATTATCATATGTACTTATTTATATTCATCTGTATCGTTAAAAATTGTTAATTTATTATTTATTCTCTACATAACTTTATTTTGTAACTAAACATGACAAATTTCTGATGTAGCGAATTAGATAAAAGAACTCGAATGAATTTCTTAAATGACAAATATAATGAAAAAAATATCAACATTTATTTAAATAATTCCCTTTTACATGACAGAATTTAGCTTTTCACAAAAAGGAAAACCGTCCAGTGTATCGTTGCTTTTTTTTTGCGGTTGTAATTAAAGTAAATGAGTGGTTTCCGTTTATTTTATATCGTATTGTGTGTTTATATGTGTAGTTTTCCTTTTTGGTTTCGTGGAAGAGAAAAGAAGTTAATTTTTTATTGCAGAAAGTATTTTATTTTTTAATTTAATTTTCTAACAATACCCGAGAGATTTATGCTTAATTCTCAGTCGGGAAGACTAAAACTTCTCTAATGAATTACTTCCTTTTTTCGCTTAGTTGTCCTCTTAAGTGTTCATATGAATATTAACATGTATGTATGTGCCGTACTCATACGAATGTGTTAATATACCCAGCAAACACGAAATCAAATGTTAAAAAAGTTCTGACATTTTTTATTGCTTTATGTCTTTAGATCTTTATCAAGTATCGTGTTGCGTGTTTGCTGGGTAATTATATAAAATGAATTTGAGTGTTGGTAAACAGTACGTTGGTTGGGCACTGTCTGCTTGTCAGTGTCATTGTATATGAGTATAAGTATGTGAACATCATATTTGTGCGAAAAAGTTTTATGTTTTAATGATAATTTTTAATATTTTAATGGATTTTATATACAATCATCATATTTAAGATAAGTGCATGTATGCGAATGTATGTACAAGTTTCAATTCTAACAAAATTTCATTTTATACTCATATTTAAAGAAAAGTTAAGCTTTATTATGATTGTTTAAAAGAAGAAAGCCAAAATGAATTTGTTATTCATTTTTTTTATACATATACAATATATGTGTACATATGTATGTACATATAGTTAAAGTAAGCATGTTTTTATTTTTCAAACAAATATATGATGCCACACCCAATTTTTTATATTACTAAATGTTTACCAAAAAAAAAAAAAAAAAAAAAAAAAAAAAAAAAAAAAACGAGTGAAAAAATAATAAAAAGAAGAAAGAAAGTAACAGTAACAAATACATCATGTGGCATATACTTCCTGCACATAACAATAATAAATTTCTTTTATGCGTCCTTTACAATTATGTTAGTGGACATACAATTGCCCACTACATATGAAATGTTTTAATTAATAATTTATTTTAAAACTTGAATATAAAATATTTTATTTATAAAATATCATTGTCATTACTTTTAATAAATTTTCAAAATGCTAAATAAGTAATAATAATTTGCTTTTACTAAAAACGCATTTCAAAATTTTTGGAAATAGCATTAAATAAAGAGTTTTTTTTTTTAACTACAATTATTTTCTTTTTAAATAAAATACAAATATTTGGATTTATCAAAACCAATTCATTTTATCTAAAATCAACACCTTTTGCATAAAATAGACACAGAAACAAGACAAATATTGTGAAATTCAATACAATCACTTTACAATAAACTTAGTGTGTTATTAAAATGATTAAATGTGAATACAAATGTTATTAATGAAATTAATTTAAAAGGTTACGTTAAATAGTTATTTCACACTTCAAAAAAATATGAAACTTATTGCATTATAGACATGTCTCTCACATGAAATTCTTACTCGTTGACTGAGCTGACTTAACAAAAGTACTTAAAATGCGATTCAAAAAAAAAACTTCCCCAACGACACACATTAGAGTTGTCCTCAAAATAAATTTTTCGCAAATGTGTCCGATGAAAAATTTATATTCAATAGAATAATAAAAAAATATCTTTGACTAAGGACAAGTTTAATCCTCATACATATAAAAATACAAATAGATTCATATTTATCGTAAAACTTGATTTTCTTCTGTTGAGCCTGTGTCCTTCATACGCTAATGTACATAAATACATACATACGTACATATGTACATATATAAGTAAACTATGGTATGCGCGTGTGTGTTAATGACTTTTCCATAAATTTACATTTCCAATATTGTTCAAGTGTAGACTACTTGTATCACTACTACTTGAATCGGATAAAATGTCACTTAACAGCGGTAGATATCATTTGCAGATGACAACAAGAGTTTTCCGAGACACGATATTTGCACAAAATGCAAATGCTTGCACTCTTATGTGTTATGTATATTATTCAGCTACAATAATAACAACAACAACAACTTCAGAGACATATACATTATAAATATGGTAACTATAGGCTGTTCAAAATACTAGAAATTATTAACCAAAATATGTTTTTATATTAAATTATATCAGTTGCATGAACTTTAATTTTTTTAAGAAAAAATTCAAATTTAATTTAAGAATATTTATGAAATAAAATGTTTTTAATGAGTAACTTATTAATAAATACTCATATTATGTGTGTTTATTTAATATATCGAGGGCTTATATTCAAAACCCGAATTGTTCCGTTCTTCTCCGAGTTGTTAATATTAGTCTACTAAACCTCACACATAGACATATGTATTATTTTTAACCCCATTATTTGCGAAAATATGGTGGATGGACCGTTTTGTCTTCATTTATTTTCAATGATTGTTTCAAAATGTTCATATAGACCAGGGGTTCTATCTGAAGTTTAAACATCAGATAAAATGCAATATTAATAATTGTGGCTTTGTTTTTGATTCATGAGACTTTTAGTAAATATCAACTTTTTTTCGAACACAAAATATCGTTACTTTGTTTTGATGGACAAAAGAGCGAAAAAGATAATGACAATGAATGTTGATGAAAATTGTTCTAATACTTTTAGAAGTTCGGAGCCCACAAGCGGAGAAAATTTGTTATATTCCAGCTAAAATGCTCTCACATCTTCTGATTCAGAATAAAAATTTAAAACATCAGATTTATTTGAATTCTTTTGAAATTAATCTGGTATTGTTTCTACATCTGTAAAAACTACTCTGCGAAATAAAAACTTGCTAAGGACAGCATTGAAAAGTCGCATCATTCTAGAAAATTTTAACTATCTTTTTCCATATGGTGTTATTTTATGGTTAAAATTCGGGAAATGGCATTGAAACTATAAAGTTAATAATAAATTTCCAAAAAATTTAAGAAAGGCTTTATGTGAAAAATTTGTACTTTAATTAAATTAATGTAAACTATTTATTTTTTTTTATTTAAAAGTTTCCACTGTCACATCCTAATTGTCTTTATATTTTGTCTTTCTTTCACTGTCTTCATTTGATCATAATAATTTTAATCGAAGCTCGGGGTTCTTCTTCAGTTTTCTAGCAGTTAATGCCAGTTGATTCTTAAAATAAATTATTTTAAAAATCTTTAGTTTAAAAATGTTTTGAATAAAGATATCATTCCTTTTTGAAACAATCTCATGCTTTCATGTTAATTTTAATTTAGACACCTACGTAATATTTATATTAAAAATTGTATATTCAAGAATATTTTTCAAGATCTCTTCGCAAACCCCACGAATATAATTACGGACCTCTTGTGGGTCGCGGACATCCATTTGAGAACCGTTGATATAGACCTTTTATGTTTATCAGAAATTAAGGGGTGAAAGAAAATATTTCTGGACAAAATTTACTATAAGTTAAATTTATAATTACATACTAATCAGAAGATAAAAAAGAGAAATGTTGTGGTTGAAAAAAAAAACCCAAAAAATTTGAACCAACCTTTAATATAATATTTAATTATAATTATAATTATTTTATGAAACTGCATTTGGTATATACATAGATGGAAAAAAATATTATCGTATATTTTTTTCAATTAACACAGATTAATTTTTCATTTAAATATAATGAAAATATTCGAGTAAAAGTGAAATAAAATAAAATTTAAGTATGGTTTTATTTCCTATATACATTTTTAATTCATTCAATCATCTACATGATTTAATTAATTTAGTAATTGAAAATTTTGTTCTCTTTTTAATGCTTTACATTTGTTAGTAATTGATATAATATTTTTGGTAATCAACATATCCCTTGAGAATTTTCGCGAAATGGGGACTTTTTATTTTAAACAAGTTTTTAATTGAATAAATTATTTTCTAATATATTTATTAATTGGTGAAAATTTTCTGAATTAGATATTCTGTTTATTATTTAATTTAAATGCTTTCATTTCTTTCTTTAAATCTAGGGTATAGTGCGCCTATGTAGTCTAATAAAATATCGATGGGTGTACTGTGTGCACGCATGTGATCTATAATCTTCCAAAAAAAGGTTATAAATCTAACTTCAATGAAAGAATCTAACGCAAAAATCTTTGTAAGTCTACATATGACTCGCATTGAACATAAGCCCTTGATACAAAACAGTGAAAATATTAATTTAAATTAATTTTACCGAAAAAAAAAATCGGAGTGAATACTTAACTGAAAATTACGGAATTCAATTATAATTGATTCTTGCAATTCTTATCTTTGCTAAAATTTAAATAGAAATAAACTTTTTATATTCAATCCGTATTAAAAAGTTGCCATCAATTCAGATTAAAAATTTGTAATGAATTGAAAAATGCCGTTCGGATTACCGAATAATATGAATTATAGAGTTATACTTTATTTGGTTTTTAATATTTAATCTTTAGAAACCCTATTCAGTATAAACATTAATTGTATTTAAAGATTAGAAACATTATCACTTAAGTATGTATGTATTGAAACTAACTTATTCATAAATATTTTTTATTATCAGTTGTACTTTATGTTCTATACATATGTTTGTTATATTAAGCACTGACAACAACAATGTACTATGTACAAAAATCGCTGATAAAATAATGAATCATTAAAAGTATATGTTAGGGTGGTTCAAAATTCCTTTTGTCACTTAGATCACATTTTATCTCCTTACGGTGATCGGAACTGAATGCTACACGGCCATTTAAGTCATTAATTCCAGAAAAATTCTCAAAATTTGTTTGTCAGCAATATTAATGATTTATACATAAAACGTAAGTTGTCGTTGAATAAGTATTCGAATATTATATTTATTTATCCCAAATTAGCTAAAAGAAAGGACAAAATCGACTTTTGATTACAAATAAATTGTAATAAAAATTACGTACAATTAAAAAGTAAAATTATATTAACAACTACATTAGAAAATATTTTTGACAAAGTAACATTATAATTGTTATTATTATTTTTTTTTTTTTTTTTATAAAAATTTACGAGGTGTGTCAATACATTTTCATAAACAGATTTTCGACATTAACTTGAATTCTCTTTATTAAAAACCCTCTAATATAAAAATGTCAATCTGAGTAAAATTGTTAATATCATTACATTCATATTCCAACAAAATTACTCAAAACAGTCAGATATCGGCGGAATGTGGAGTTAATACGAACAAACTTTTTTATAATATTTACCGCTAATTTTTGTCTTTATTAAAAATCTGCTACAAATTTTAAACATAAATAAATTTTTTTTCTGAAGTTATTCAAAGTTTATGTTTATACTCCATTTATTGCATTAAATTCAATCTTAAAAAAGTTTTTTTTTGCTGATTTTTGGCTTCATATAAACACCATTTTATAATTCTATATAGCGGTGAACTAGCCTACTCTTAACCATCTTGTGTATGAACTAAATGGAGATTAGTTATGTAGTTTGTTAGATGAGAATTCAATCGTTAGTATTGCTTTAACTTTTGTGTGTTTTACAATTTTTTCTTTGCAATCTGAACATTGTCATAGAAATAGAATTTGATTCTAGCACATTGTATGCATAATTCTCATATTTTTTAATGTTTTTTTAGTTTCCTTTTTTAGAAAAATCATGTTTCTTTTTTCACCAATTCGTACAGACGCCTATTGGCATTATTCAAGTTTTAGTGTAGATTGAATACAGGATTTCATATACAATACCAACTGTCGCGATTACAAAATAGCATCAACAAAAGGATTAAATCAAAAATGTCCAATGTATTTATAGAAATGTACAGTTTTTGTTTTCTTCCAATTTGGATGAGCATGACATTCATCGTTGCTTTTTTTCATATGGAGAATATGTTGTCTGTAGTTTTATGGAGGCCACTTATGTGGCTCATTCACAGTCATCGCCAATTGGGGTGGATGGTTTGCGATTGACATTTTCAAAATAGTAAAAAAGCCAAAAAAATTAAACACAAATACGAACAAAAACAGGCAACAATATTGACCAAATTTCAATTTGCTTTAATTAAGTTATCGAAAATTGATAAAGGGTTCGTTCGTGGTCAGAACACATACGAATTAGTTATGAGGTTTATACATATTTACCTGAGTACTGCATTGTACGTATATATGTATATGTATCGTTGGTCCAAAATGTAATTACAAATAAGTGTGCACGAATGTTAAATTTTGAAAACGTATGGATGTATGTAACTTAGGGTAGTAAAATAAATAAAATAAACACATGAAATCTCTTGAAAATGGGTATTGAATGAACAGAAATCTGCAAAGCAGTTTAAAACTTAAAAAAAATCATTATCATGGTATAAGTATTATAATACCGTACAAGGAAAATAAAAAAAATCTCACACATCATAAGTTCCATATATGCACACGTGAAAAAATAGACTTGATATACATATCAGTGTATATATATACCAAAAAAGAGAAGTAAATATGAGGTGTAGAATTGAAGAGGAGTATGTTAAATATAAAACATTATTCAATTCTACAGAATTTTTTATTAATTTTTCGTAAATTAGTTAAATCGACGAAAATTTGTCAATATGATTAATTCAATTATTTAAATTAAAAGTAGTTTTACAAATTTATTGTCAAATTGAAGAAAATATTATTCAAATTAACTTCATATTTTATTCACATTGAAAATTTTCTTTTCCAATTTAACCAATTTTTTTTATTTTATTCTACTACATTTTTGTTGAATTAAAAAAAAAAAAAGTTTCTTAAAATCAACAAATTTTTCAAAGTGAAGAATGTTTATTTATTTTAACATTTGGATTTCATTCAATTTAACAAAATTTTGTTTTTTTATAATAATAATTTTGTTTTAATGATAAGCGATTTATTTGCATTTTATTATACTATCAATAATAATCAGAATTCATTCTAAAAATAAATTATTTTTTCGCTCTCCTGGATAGTTGTACATATTACAAGTCTTAAGTATATTTATTTATGGGGAAATATTGGACAAGCCCATATAAAGTACATAATAGAAAATACTGAAAGCTTGTTTTTTTTTTTTGCGTTCAATTTTGTTTTCCCAACTATTATATTTATTATTATTGTTTTTTTTATTATTATTCTATTCAAGTTGACGAATTCAGATGCCACTTCTGTTACTCTGAAGGGAGTTACACGTGAATTAACCGGAAATTATCAGTGCGAAGTATCAGAAGATGCTCCCCTTTTTCATACCGATATACGATCAGCTCACATGCAAGTAATCGAACTGCCAAAGGATGATCCCACCATGCAAGTTGATAAGAAAGTCATAACGGCTAATGACAACTTTAAGGCCGTCTGTACGATTGGGCCTTCATATCCTGCAGCAAATATAACATGGTATATAAATGGGAGAAAAGTAAGTATGTTTGGATTTTTTGAATTTTTTCGAATATATTCTTATATATTTTTGTATTAAACTTCACGTTCAAGATTCTTAACTATTTTATATTTGAACACGGAAATTAAAGACAATTTAAAAAAAGCTTTTTTGTCAAGCTATATATGTACATATGTGTTTGTTTTCAATGTTTGGGTTTTAATATCAAATTTGTTGTTTTAGGTTTATAAAACACCATTCCAACGTATAACGCAGGATACGTATGAAGGTTCAGCAACATATTCCTCTCTAGAGATTTATCCGCACAGTCAAGTCCTGCAGGGATTCTTTCAAGCCGTACCCAAATACCAGACGAGTATTCTGTTATTGTGTGAGGTATCAATATTACATGTTTTTCACAAAAATGTTCAGCAGCGTTTAATGTTGAGTATAGGCCCACCTACAACAATCTCACCAAATCTGTTGGGGCTCGAGGGTTCAAAGCGTTTAAACGGTGATCCAGATAACTCCGCTTTAACGGGTGCGGCAAGTAGAACGGCATCAAAAATAACACTGACAACAGCAACAACAACAATTTTATTACCAGTGGCATTTACATTTTTATGTTTTCTCTGCAGCAGTAGTTGGACTCACAGTGTATCAACGATTGAAACACATCGACAAAGACATCGGCTTCAACTGTGACTAAGCGGTCAACATCATTGTTTATAAACGTTTAACGATATAAAAACAAAAACAACTCTACGCTGTTTTCTGTTGTATTAAACAAAAAAATTAAAAATAAATATAAAAAACATAATTAAATTTAAACAAAAGAAAACCATAGATATAGGTAAAACACAAACACAGTCACACACTCATTCGCATACATAGACACAAACAAACATTAAAAAAACAAAATATAAAAAAAAACAAAATGCAAATAAATAGATTAAATTGTGAGAAAAACTTAAATAAATAGTAACAATAAGAGAGAGGTTTAAATTAGTGAGATAATTTTTATTTATGTTGTTTGATAAACAAAACAAATAATAAAAATAATATTATTAATATTTTATTAAAATATTAAATTGTTTAATTAATTTTTATACATAAATTGTAAAGAACAAAAACAAAATAATTATGTTAATTCAACAAATAATTAAAAAATCATAAAAAAGTTAAAAACAACAAAAATTAAAACTATTCACCCTATAGAACTACTTTCATTGAATAAGTATGTATGTATGCACACATATGTATGTATACATAAATAAGTACTTGTGTATATCTTGTAACAAATAGTTTTTGCATTTTATCAAAAGTAAATAAAAATATTCTAATATAATCAAAATCAATCAAAATGCAAAAAAAACACAATATTTAATTGGACTGATAAAAACAAACGGAATCCATGATATATGATGCATGGCGTAAGACCGAATGAAAATCTCATTTAATTTTTGTCCATGACTAACATAGGGTGATAAATTAATTAATATTAAAACCGTCTGTCATACAACCATTTAACAAAATGAAATTCAATTTTTAATAGAAAAAAATTGTGTCAAATTGTAAAAAACAAAAAATAAAAAAGAAACAAATAACAATTCAAGAGTGAAACACATAGAAAAAATAAACAATTAGAACTAATTAAATTATATAAAAAATAAAAATTAAATTAAATTATAGAAAAAAAAAATATTATAAAATACAAATAAATAATAAACAAAAATCAAATTAAAACATAAGCTTTTTATGTATGTACATAATAAATAATTATATGTTTGTAAAAAAACCCTACATACATACATACATATATACATACATAACACACACTTATACATACACTTATTAATCGAAAACACATTGTTTAAAATAGAACACAATTAAACACCAAATACAGAACTAAAAAAACTCGTAAATATGCAAATACCGCCTATTTATTTATAAGTTTTTACTTAAGTAAATTATTGATATGTATTTTATTTTAAAAAGAAAAAGTTTAAAATAATAATAATTGATAAAAAATCGATTTATTTGAAAATTAACAAATAATTTATTTTTTTTATAATTTATATTTCTCGTTTTAGAAAAAGTTTAATTTTGAAAATGTACAATATATAAAAATAAGAAGAGAGATTTTGAATGCATTCACATATTTATATATATATTTTATTTTTTCATTTATTTTTTTTTTAATTTTCTGCATAATAAATACTTGGAAGATATTTAATTATACGTAATTTTACCAAAAACAATAATAATAATAATAATAATTAAATAAATTGAAAAGTGAGATCAATATCAAATTATGTCTAACAAATAATTAATGCATAAATTATTAACAAATAAAATTACATGTAAATTAAAATCAAAGAAGAAAAACTAAACTACAGGTACTTAAAAAAATAGAAAAAACTAAGTAACATGTATTTAATATTTATAATTCACTCACTCACTCACATACAAACAAACAAACCATCCTTCCCTTTCCCCAGACAACAAAATTAAAATTAAAATAACTAATAATATACCAAAATCAAATCCTAAAAAGCCCCTTAAAATTAAATCAAACTATTCTAGAAATGTTATTTGTATAAGTAGGAAAAGTAATTTACAAAAGAAACAACAAAACCGTAAATCAATTATTAATAAATACTGAAGAAAAAGCGAAAAAAAAACGAAAAAATACGTGAACAATTTAAAAACAAAAGAAAAAACGATATTTTCCCTAAAATTTAGAATATAAACAAGTACTAATAATAATTTATATTTTATGTTAAGGATCTTGATTTAATAAATGTTGCTGCTTAAAGTGGTTAGAGAAGAAAGTAAATCAGGACTCCATTTTCATGATGATTGTGTGCAAAACAAACAAATAAAAAATAATAAGAAAATTATATGTTCAAAAATATATAAAAACTAAATAAAGGTATGATTATATAAAATTATGTTCAAGAATTTTTTTTGATAAATTTACAAGGTGAGTTGAAAAAACTTTTTCCTTTTTTTCAAAGTGTAGCCCATTGAAAACTGGAATTTAGTAACATCAAATAAAATATCTAATTAAAATTACTTTATTTACTTCTTTTATTAAACGTCATAATTTTGTTTATAAATCACAAAAAAAAAAAATAATAATAATAAAATTAGTCGTTATAATGCTTAAACAACATTAGTGTGATCATCTTTGTGATAAATCTTAATATCGTGGAATTTAATGTTGTCAACATTGAAGTAATAGTCGTGGTGTACGGGACGGTTGAAGGGGAAACCGAATGGAAGATTATCGACGAAACGACTACCAGAGCCAATACCACAAGTGATGACTGGGTCATAAGTAGAGTATTGTGGTACTTCGGGAGCATGATAAGGATAAACCATGAAGAAGAATTGGAAGTGCATGCCACCCTTTTTACCCTTAGGCAACATAATGCGTTGTGGTACACCGCAATGAGCTTCATTTTGATTGAGAGGGAATTTGTAGTCACTGTTGGTGGCATCCATTACCTTTTGATAGAGCTCCAAGTAGGTGGTGCGATCACTGACATACCAAGTGAAATCATCCGAGCTGCGTTTCAAATGATTGACGCCGGCAACCAAATCAACAACATAGTGATCTAATTCGAAGAAGTTCATGTAGTTGTCCTCCAAATGAATCAAATGACCATTTTCATCGTATTTAGGACCAATGAATACCTTAACAACAGCCTTCTGGCTCTTATCCGATGTAACATCTAATGTGTATTCGAATGGCTTGTGGTTTAAACGCAATTGACGGGCTTTAATTACAAAGCTTTGTCCATGAACTTGTGAGTTGCGACCAAACTTGTATACAACATCACCAGAGGTTTCAGCGCTGGATACTTCAACGTTGACGGCATTGCTTATGTCAGCATCAAAGTATTCAAAGTAGGTAGTGAGTCCTTCTGGCATGTGCACGTGATCAATTTTAACACCTGGGAATACCAAATCCTTAGGTTTATATTCAGGATAATTATCCATTAAGCGCCAGTAGTACGAAACAATATCCTTGTAGATGGAATAGAACAAAGGATCACGCAAAGATGTTTCGTAGTGCATTAGTACAGCGGGTAGAGTTTCGCCATATTTACCATAAGGACGGCCTTCGTTAACCAGTTCGCGATACAAATGGTCCAAACTACCATACTTCTTAAAGTTAACCGAGTCATGATTACCTTGGACCATATTGCCCAATTTATTTACAGCAACTAAGTGATCATCGTTAGTAGTGTCAACGTAATGGGCAACGCGAGCTCCATAGTATTCAATGTCCTTAGCGTATTCGTAGTTATCCTCATAGTAGAAGTTGTAGTGGTTATCACGGTCGGGGAAGCTTACTCCCTTATAGTAGTGCAAATTGCTAAAGTATCCGTTTTCATATGGTTGATATATATTAAAGTGTGGAATTTCACCAAGGTCATTTGACAAGCGTTCCAAGTAGTAACGAGCCAACAATTGCCAATGCAAGAAAAGATAGAATTCACCACGACGATCTTTGCTCAACTCATGGCCAGTTGGTCCATTTGCCCATTGGGGATAATCAACATTGTAGTAGTAGTAGAAAGCATTCAAACCAATGTCTTCCAAGAAGTAGGCCAAGTTGTGGTCGTAGTTAACATCGCCATAAACATTACTGTAATTGGACTTGATAACCACGTTGTAAAGATTATCCAATTTCTTGACGTTGTGGAAGCCATGCATTCTGTATTTTTCAGCCATTTCCAAGGTGTCGATATCAAAGAAGTGCCATGGGAAAATTTCATAGACAGCTGGCAAAACAATTCCTTTCAAATCCTCACGGTGAATACTAGCCACAGTCAAGGAATATACGAACATTTGTTTGTTCACATGTATGCGAGCCCAATAAACAGCATGGGTAAAGGAATTCCAATCCTTGGCATAATAGAATACACGTGTAAGTCCATGAGCGTATTCAAAGTGACGATCATAGATCGGTGAAAAGATCTCATCATCATGCATGGGCTTGTGTTGCCACAACTCGAAGAAATCTTTGATTTTATCAACCTCATTGTAATCGTCCAAATGTTCCCAAGGCTTGTAGCTAACATAGCTCTCATCATACTTCTTTACAAACACATCATCCTGGTAGATGTGCTGCAAAATATCTAACATAAATTTCTGCTTTACCAAAAAGTCCTTGTCTGCGACTTTGGACTCAATGTGTTTGGAAGAGGCTAAGGCAAAAATTGCCAAAGCAATGACTGCAACTGCTACGAACGACTTCATCTTGCGAAATCATACCCTATAACGGCAAAACATCTCATATTTATACTGCACTTTTATTAGAAGTTTATCAGACATACACGACCTCTAGTCAATGTAAGCAAACAAATCTTTAATAACACCGGCTGCGAGAATATACGTTTAATCACCTTGAGATTCATTTACCGAACATCTTATCAATATGAGAATATTTCATGCATACCCATATGTATACACGTACCCACACCCCAACAAATATACCCAGACATGATTTGCACTACTACTTATTCTATTTATGCATGTACCACATAAAAGTACATCAGTACTTTTCCAAATTGAGCCTAAGTTTATGCTTTGCATGAATGCATCTCAAGAAAACCATAAAACGCTACAACAACAAAAATAACCTCAACAGACATCATAAAAATACAACGGGCAACAATGACAACAACAATGTTACAAATTAAAAGCTACAAAAATATTATAAAAATAATATATTGCAAAATAGCATAATAGCATTATCACAATCTTAAAAATAATTTAAATTAAAAAAATATATTATCGAATAAATGCAACGATTCTAGGGTCATTCAAGCAACATAAATAACAAAATGCAATCTTTAAATAACATTTAAGTAAAAACACAGATTATCTCTACATACTTATCTTGTTTATTCTTTTCTTTTGACTAAAATACATA
>MINK01172097.1:0-12631 GCA_001735545.1 Phormia regina
TAACAAAAATACAGAAAAAAATTAAGTGCGTTTATAGGAATATGCACCAGTGTATTTCTCTTTTTTATAGTTTTATACCTGTTTAAAGTTGTACTACATTCACTGTATAAATTCCTTAGAGTATTTAAGTTAAATGGGGGCTCATCATTTTAGCAAAAATAGATTTGACAACTTAAATTCTTAACACGTTTTATTTCCTCTTGATGTTGTTATATATATATATTTTTTTTTTTTTTGTAGATATTTTTTCACCTTAGAAGGATATTTAATAGCTTTTTTTTGATTTTATTGAGTTACATCAACATAAGTGTAAAAAGCTTTTCGTTTTTTTCTTTTTCCTATTTACTTGTTATCTCTTGATTTAGTAAATGCCACCATAAAATAGATAAATTTCACAAGAGCTTTACACAAAATTAAAGACAAATTTAGCAAGGAAAAAATATATTTTTTAAAGGCTTAAAGAGTATAAAAATACATTTAATAATAAATGATATAAAATACCAACAAAAAGCTCAATTATGTGTTAAATTTCTTTTATAATTAAATGATTTTTATCAAAAACCTTTAAATCACTTATATTTGTTTTTACAAAAAGACTTCCTTCAACTTGTTTACTTAAAAATAGCTTCTGTTTTGTATAAAAATTAGCAAAGAATTTATTAAGGAAGAAAATAAAGAAAATTCGGCGCCACTTTAATCATAATTCTATTGCTAACATTTTAGTCCCAGGGCATTGTAATTCTATCTTAATATGAAAACATCCAACCAATCCACCACCTCCTGATAGAATCTTTAGCTAAATCTACACCCGCTACAAAAACTACAAAGAATAATAAAATATTTCGTTACAACAAAAACAAAAATACAATTGAAATTTGAACAAAAGACAGCAGCAGCAGTCAAGACAAAGTCATCCAAAGAACCAACCAACCAACATCATATTTTCCATCATTTAAACGAGGCTGTTTGGCTGGTGAATGAATGAATGAATGGATGGATGGATGGACTGACAATAATAACGACAAAATATTAAAATTGTATAAAATTACTTTTTATAAAAATAAATTACAAAAACATTTGAAAAATATGAAAGACAAAAAAATTACAAGAAAATAAAAGTAAGAAAATAATATAAAACATTTAAAATAAACAAAATTACAAAAGAATTATTATTAAAAAAAATGAAAAACTTAAAGAAAAAATGTTTTTAACAAAAATATGTAACAATAAATTTAGCCCTGATGTTTCAAGACAAAATATTAGGTATAAGGAAAAAGTGAAAAACAAATTTGTCTGCTTCTATAAATGTAGCAGAAAAAAGTCCCACGGAGTTTTACTACTATCGGACGCTTCCCCAGGTGGCGGATAGGAGGGATTAATTAAAATACACATGATATGAACATTCCATCAAATGGTGAATTCTGGCCCATTGCTTAAGGATTCGTATCAAATAAATGTAAATGGTTAGTTGGTGCCTAAACAAACTAACAACTCCCCTCCTACGCTCATGGAACGGGTTGGTTGTAATCTCTGGCATAGTCCGCACATGCCGTCACTGCGCGAGATATTCTTTCCCTTTACTGGCAGACTCGTGTGACGAAAATTTAATCTTTAAAAAATAACGAAAATTGGACGAAAGATGACGAACGGCCGCAAAGCGACCGAACGGAAACGGAATTGTTAACGGACTATTAAAGTTTGATGATAGCAAGCTCCTCGGACAAAACTCAGGAATCTTACCCTTGGCTATAAAGATGAGCTTGAGATCACTGCAACCTCAACTTGCGCTCAGAGTCAAGGATAAACCAGAGTACTGAGGTCAGGTCGGAGCAAAAGATTGCTCGAGTGATTAGGAGAACTCAACGCCTGGCTGTACCTTGGTTCGGCAGGTTGCGGTAATGCCTTATGACACATCCGCTGAGAATTGTCGAACAAATGGGGAGAAACCACGTAGTGGTACAAGAGCCTCTCTTATCTGCCTGCAGTACCAAGAAGCACAGAAGGACGTCAAAAGATTAGAACAAAACTACGGGTCTATCTGTGAATCCATGGGAATGTTTTATCCTGTAGCTAGAAGGGACGATAGAGGTGAATCTGTTCAACCTGCAACCCTTATGGAACAGAGGGTTACAGCGGGTTAATCAAAATCTACCACTGATATAGCTGATCGTGTGCCACCCAGCAAAAGTGGCAACTCACAAAATATTTTCAGGAGTGCAGGCAAGATGATGACATGTCGAAAACATGCCAACTACACCGGTGAAACCCGCTATGGCAATACTGGTGCAGTTACCAAAACTTGCAACATGAGATCATCTTCATCGAAGAGTGTTGGCCAGAATCCATCCGGCACTCATTTTTTTTTGTATAGGTATTAGGATTTATTCCAAAATTTCGAAATCTTCGAAAAAGCAATTGAAATGTTTGAATAACTAAAACTTTAATACACAGTAAAATACAGTTAATTTATTTTACAAAATTTAACTTTGAAAACTTCGGAATTGAATTTCGAAATTTATAAATAAAATCTCGAACATCAAAATATGTGTCTAAATGTGAAATAAATATTAAAAATGTTGTACTCAGAAATTTTAATAAAAAAAATTGGACTTATATTTGAAATTGGTTAATATAAACGAACTTTCGAAATTAAATTCGAATTTTCGAAGTTAATTAATGAAATATAATTTTTTTATAATTTAAAATGTTAAAAAGTATTTATTTTATTTAAATTTTGGAATTTCGAAATATTCGAAAATAAATTCGAACATGGAAATAAATTTAATTTTATTTACCAAGAAATTGAAATAAGAAAATTTTAGACTTATATTTAATATTACATATCAATATCGAACTTTCGAAATTAATTTCGAACTTTATAAAAATTAATAAATTATGAAAATTTAGTTGTTAAAAATGCAAAAAAAAAAATCTATGAAAATTTATTTCAAAAAATTTTAAGTTTTAATTGAAATTTTAAAATTTTTAAGGAAATTTACCATAAATAAACAATTTTTTATGAAAAATTAAAAAAAATAAAAATAATTTTTTCTCTCAACCATAGTATTATTTCATCTGAATGCTACAACTACAATTTAAATTTAATATAAAAAAAATATCACCATTGTCATTCACATTTTAATGACACACAGTCCTAAAACAATGAAGTCTACAATAGCAACAACAACAACAACAAAACGTTGTTAAGTAAAATAGCTTTGTGTGATTATGATATTCAAAGATTTAGTCAGTCAGTCGTCATTCCATCTTCATTATTATCATCATAGTCTTTGGAATAGTTAGTTATTTAAATGGGGTAAATTGGATGCTGCTTAAAATTATAAAAATAACAACAATAAAAAAATTTACACATGACTAAAGTTATATTAAAAGCTTTAAAAGATAAAAAATTATATGATATATCTACAGAGATAGAGGTGGATACCGAAAAAAAAGCCTAAAGGCCCGACTAAAGTTTTTCTTATGTTACACATGTAAATAAAATACATATTTACAACACATTTTTATTATTATACATATGTATTGTATGTATGAATGTATTTGTATTTATATTTTTATTTTTGGTACAAAGTACTTTTATTTCTTTTGTACCTTTTGTATAGCAGCTTTTTGCTTTTTAGACTTTAAGTAGTAGAAGTTGTAGCAAAACAAACGAGTGGAAAACATTTCTAGCGTTAACGACAAAAAAATAATGTTAAACCTGTGATTTTGAAGCAATACAAAGTTAAGACTAGTAAATTTCTATTTAAATAATTTGTTGTTGTAGTTGTTGCCTTTGATTTTTTTATGGATTTATTTGATTCGAAATTTCAAAGAAAAAAAAAGGGTAAAATGCTTCAAGTGACAGTAACGAATTTCAAATACCCTTTAATAACAAAATTTTTATTGGTTTGGAAATCTTTTGCGCTAATAATGAACTCTGATAAAAGTGAAATTAATGTGAACTGAATTGTGGAAATTTTAATAAAAACAATAATTAAAAAAAAAACAAAAAAGATTGGCTCAGATTTCGTGCTATAACTTTTTTCTAATGAAAATATTTAGTTGATTTTAAATAGCTAACTGCTTAGGAAATTAAAGCACAATTTTGTTAAATTGTAATTAATTCTGTTTAATTATATGGATTCTACCATGTTTTCTATAGACACACATTACACATTGGGGTTAAAGTGGTCGAAAATGGCTCTTAACTAACGGAAAGATGTTGTCAACACTTCAATGATAACATTTTATTTTTCTATTTATTAGAATTCTAAAATATTTTTTTGTCAAAGTTGTAATGTCTGTCCCTCCGTCTTTACATTTTTGAAATTCAAAGATTCCATGCGACCACCTGTCTTTTATTTTTCTACTCAATAAAGATATCCACTTAAAATTTTATTTATGTAAGAAAACTTGATCAAGATTTCGCAAAATTAAGATTGTTGTAAACTTTTAAATGGATATAATTCGAAAAATATATTAGTTTTTGGCCCATAACTCGTCTGCTTATGAACCAATTTAGTTGGAGGAAACTGAAGAAACATTTTGAATTTTTCGTGTAAAAACGAAGTCGATAGCTTGTATAAGATCCTAGAAAAGCCCACAACAAACACTATTTTTGGAAGCATCTTCGTTTTTTTACCGATATTTCATTTCGTTATCAACCAATTTTGCTCAATTTTATTAGCGTTCTTACATGGGATTTTCCATTGGGACTTTCTAAAAACTGATCTCAACAGACAGACGGACACGGGGACATCTTTATATCGACTCCCTTATCAATATACTTTGTGCGGTCTTAGATGAATATTGGAGAAATTACGAACGGAATGACTAACTTATATATACTCTTTACACCTGTGGTTAAGGCTATAACAACATAACCTAACTTTATGATTTTCATTATTATTATTACGTAATTGTGTCTATTTTTATTCGGTACCCAATTTCAATTTAATTGTAACTTTTAAAACATTTAACCCCCACGTGAAACATATGGATTTTATAAAGTCCTAAATAATTTTTTTCTTAGTGTAGCATATGAAATAGAAAATTCATTTTATTTACTATAGGTGCATAAAATACTCAGTTCCCCATATAAAAACAACAAAATCGATTACAGCAACATAATGTCAGTTTGTCCGTTACATTTACCCGTCACTTTTTTAAACAAAAAAAAAACAATCCACTAACTATTAAGACAAATATGTTGTATTTGTTTCATTAAAGGCCACTCACTCATTACTAGAGAACAGCAGCAACAACAAATCACTATTCACTCACTCACTCACTTTTAGCAAACAACAGTTGCCAAGTCTATTGCAATAAACATGTTGATGGTTTTTGTTGTTCTTATTGTTAATTGTTGTTTTGTGGTGAGAAATGTTAAAAAAAAAAAAAAACTTTTTATGATGAAAAACATAAGGCTTTACATTTTTTTTTTTTTAAATGTAGTTGCAATACTTTTTTACTTTTATTTTAATAGGTTTGTGTTTTATTTTTTTATTATTGTTGTGGTGGTTTTTGTTAGTAACTTGCTATAACAAAAATACAACAATAAAAACTGTATTTAGTACAATGAACTTTTCTAGTTCACTAGTTAAAAAGTCATTCATTTATTCATTCCCCCCCTCCCTTTAAAATTACAAAAAAAAAACATAATCTCAGCTTTTATGGTTCAGTTTTTTATTTTTTTATTTTTCAACAGATTTCCTTGTTTTTCTTCTATATTGACCAACTACCATAGTTTTGGTTTAATTGTTTGAACAAAAACCACAAAATAAATAAAAAAAACGGGAATTTTTGAACAAATGATTGATTACTAAGTGAAAAATGGAGAAGTAAAGAAATAAACTGAAAATAAAATAAATTAAATTACATTTAATTAGCTACACAATTAAAAAATTGTTATTTATAATGGCAACAACAATGACAATTAAGAGTATTTTTTAAGAAAATATTTAATTAACAGTAATTGATGATCATTGATAAAGAGTTATGGTTGGTAACTTTACTATTTATAATGAAAGCAAAAACATAAAAAAAAAATAATTGGTGAAACGACTTAAGAGTTAAATATATTTTAAATGAGAGAGTAAATAGCAAATAAGTGTTAATTACGGTTACTGATAACAATAATTTTAGAGAATTTTTATTTGAAAAAAAGAGCAAAGCAAGTGTTTTACAAAACAATAAATAAATGTATATTAGGGTGGCCCCGTTTGTAGGGAGTATAAATAAGGTATCGATGTTCCCAGCTTAAATGAAAATTTATTCTTTATTATTATTCTTTCGTAAGGAAGATACAATTGAGAATAGGTCCTTTTTCGCAGTATTTCATATTTCTGTCAATGGAACCAAATGCAATTCTTGTGTCGCTAGAAAAAACTTTGGGGTACACAATTAATGACAGGTTCAAATAAATCCAAATTTTTTAAACATAAATATTAAAACCAATAGGACCAAATACACTAATTCTCAGGAATTTATACCGAAACCGTTTTTCCCCGTTTTTTAATCTTCGAAGTTGTTTGAATTATAATAGAATTTTTTCAAACCAAAATATCCTTCATATACAAATGTTTTTATATGGGAATGCTTTGTATAAATTTTTGTAAGCTTTTCAATGATATATAACTTTATACTTTTATTAACGAACAACGATATAAAGTAAGTTTAAGTGAAATACTCACAAATTTTATGCTGATGTGGGTATCTGTTTACCATTATGCCCGTTAAGCATAGTTGACAGATAAATGTGGTGAAAAATCGTCATATTTTGAGAAAAAAAAAATCGTCAAATAAACTATTTGAAATCGTTAATGTGGAAAATTATGTTTTTTTATGGTAATGATGAAAAATTTAGTTTAAATTGATTTGAAATTAATATTAATTACATTTATTTTTATTGGTAGCATACATATAATGAAAATTTAGTACATAGTACCTTTTAAGTCTGATACCATAGATTCTTAGGTATATTTATTTTTATTATTGTTACTTCTAAGCGAAATATTAAAGTACATTTTTTATTTTGAAATAAATATTTCATCAAATAATAATTTTGTTTATAAATTCTTTCCAATATACTAATTCACGCAATTAAAAGTTAAATACGTACTAAGTTTTACCTAATTACCAATTATAGAATCGTATGTAATTTTGTATGACTTTTAAACATAAATAAATTAAGTTAAAAAAAAAAAACAGCAATTAGGCTTCCTTGTAAGGCCATCTACGATATAAAAAATTTAATTTTAAATAAAATTAAAAAATATTTAAATGTTTTGGTGATTTGTAGGGTGTATTCGCCTTTTTCAATGATAGCATACAAAATTGATTCGAATATAATATTTTTTCCGAATAATATTATTATTTCCCGTAAATCTTTTCCTAATAAGTGAAACATATATACGCAAATTTTAAAAGTTTTTTCATTTCATATTTCATATTGTTATTACTTTTGTAAAAAATAACTAATTTATTTTTATAAACAATTGTGTAAATAGTTGTAAATTTTGTTTTAGAAAAAATCTTCAAAATAGGGATAAAAATCGTCAACTGTTCATTTTAAGATCAAAAAATCGTCGAAATGACGATAAATCGTCAAACCGTGCCGTTAAGTAACACACAGAGAGTGATTTTGTTTTTGTGATTCTTAGCACATTTTTTGTTGGTAACTTAATTTATTTCATTGTTTGTTAATAGATGTATTAAGTTTTATATATCAGGTATGTTCGTTTGAAATTCTAGCAAAACTAGTAAAAAAAGAGAAACTTAAAAATAATGTTCAAAAATAAACTTTTAATTGAAAATATAAGAAAATAGTAAAATGAATTTTATGGTTAATAAAAAATAAAATTTGTATATAATTTTTTATTTTTGTTAAATGGAAACTTGCAAACAACTCAAATATACTGGCATATTTTCCTTTACAGATAATTTTTTTCACATATTTTCTTATAGAATTTTTTTCTTAGAAAATCAAACTTTTAGTCTCGTTAAATACCAGCAAGAGTTCATGTTTACTATAGGTAACAAAATACAACAACACAAATAAAATAATTTTTAAAATTGGACTTTAATGGACCATAAGCTTCATTCATATCTTCTGTAAAATACTTAAACATGATAAATATGTCAAAAATGTCAATATCTACACGAATACGCACATTTTATTTAAATACATGTCTATGTATCCAATTTTAAAAGGATCAATCCATACTTGACCATGGGTCTTTTCGAAAACCCCTTAAATGTGCAATACTTCATTCAAAATTGACCACTAGTTTCAGAAAAAAAATGTTTAAAAAATAAAACATATTTTAAAATAGTTTTGTTTTAAAATAAAATTCAATAAAAATTTTAAATTAAAAAATTCTTACTGCTTTTGCTTGTGCAAAATATTCGAGTAAAATATACCAAAAGAGAAAAATATTTTATCTTGAAATGTATAGAACTTTTACTATTTTTGTGTGCACAAAAACGCTTTTCGAGTAAAATACCTGCAAAAATAATAAAACTACTAAACGAACAAACCTATCATTGAAAATCTTAGAAAAATATGTGTATTTTAATGTTAAATTCGTAACTCTTATGTAAAAATATTTATATAAGAATGAAATAATGGTTTGAAAAATTATTATAAAATTCAAAAAATTTTGGCAATGGTAACAAATTTTTAAGGAAAAATACATTAAAATAAATAAATAAATACATTTTAATACAAGTTTTTCTATAAACAAATAAATTTCTTTCTAGTTTCTTTACAGAAACTTTTTGATAAATTTCTTTTGATAGAAATATTCATTGATACATTTTTTTCTATAGACAAATTTGTCAAAGGAAAGCATCATCATATAAAAAATTCATCAAAGTTGCTATATAAAATTTGTTAATAAATTTTAAATGATCACCACAACTATTTAATGATTCTGTAGCAGTTTTTCATTGATTTCAACAATACCGTGTTCATGATAGTAACGTTTATGATTCTGTTTAATCATTTAATGATTACCCACAATCAAAAATTTAATATGGTTCAGTGAATTATAAATATTTTTGTATGAAATCATATATATGAAGAAATTCAAAAAAATTTAGTTAATTTTACAACCAATAAGCAAATATTTTTAGCCCAGTAGTTTGTTAGTATATTAATTCTCATTTAGTTCCGATATGAACAAATATAAATTAATAAAGTTTGTTTTTATTCAATATGATGAATTTACCACATATCGTGGTACTAAGGACTATATGAAAATGAGATTATATATATATGATGAAATTAGTTCATATATATGATAAAATGGAATTATATCTATGATATAATATTTTATATAAATGATAACATGAGATTATTCATTGATAAAAACATGATGAAATTGAAGACAATATTTACGAAAACGTTATAAACTTTACTAATAAATGATAAAATGCAATCATAATAATGATTACATGCAAATAAATTTATTGTAACCCTGAATCATATATTACAATCATAGTATGGTGTTCTTAGTTTATGGTCACCTGAACCATATTTTTCTATGAACAATTTTTCCTATGGAATATGTATCAATAAAATATTTTCTGTAGAAAATTTATAGATAAATTTGGTTTATACAAAGTTCATGTTATAGAAAAATTATTTATAAATTTTTAATCGAAATTTTTTTTACAGCAAAATAAAATTAATCTAAAATTTTCGAAAAATTTCTATAAAAAAATATTTTTTATAAAAAGGAAATTTATCGAAAATTTTCTAAATGAAAAGAAAATGTAACGAAAAAATTTAAAAAAATATATATATTTTTTCACTTTTGTTTGTTGCACAAATTGTATTTAAATATATTGTAATCACTTCGAGATCGGTTTATATTAGTGACCATAAATTTTCAATACTGTCAAATTTACTTTTTTTTTTCTTAAACATTCTTTATTCTTTTCTTTTTTATCTCTGGGGTCTTTTCCTTCCTTTCTACATTTTATTTCCTTTTATTTTTATTTTGCTCATATTTTGGTCTTAACGAAGCATCTATTTAATTTCATTACATCTTGATATTTTTTACGTTTTTTTCGTAAAGTTCATTTGTAATTTAAGCTGATTTTGGTGTATGCCTACAGCCTGCGCCTTATTTTTTTCTCACAAAAAAAAAAAAAAAATTGGTTTATTGGCATCTTATCATTTTAGTATTTTGCCTCCTTTTTTATTTACTTTTTTTCTTACATTTTATTTTTTTTTTTAGATTTTTGTTTTCATCTGTCTGAGCTTTTTCTCCTTGGAATGCCTTTTTGTCACAGTCTCTTGTCTGTTCGTCTGTTTGTCATAAAATTTATGCTGCTTATTGGAGTGAATGAATGAAAAATTGTTTTTGCATAGAAACAAAACTTTAAGTAAGACTTTCAATGTTAATGTTAACGTTTCAAGACGTTTACATTTGTTTATGACTTTTGGGGCGTTTTATGCCTTGATATTTTTTAACAATTTATTATTATTTTATTTAAAGAAAAAAGTTTTCCTCATTCGTAGTGCGAAAATTTTAACAAATTTAATATTTTGTCTCTGGTGTGTATTCGCTTGGCTTCATTAGGTTTTTTGAATTGAATTTTACAAAAATCCCATAAAATTTTATTACACTTGAAATAATGTTTTAAAAGATTTGAATAATAAATAAAGTTGGCTTTTTGGTTTAAAGGGAAATAAGCAAATGACAAAATACTCAATTAGTTGCAGATGAAAATTTAGAAAAGTATTTGAAATTGATTTTCTTTTTTTCTTGGGATTTATGAGTGTTAAAGAATTACGTGAGTAAAATTTAAAGTGTCTTAAAGAAAAATAAGTTTAAAGGAAATATTGATAACGAAAGCTAAGAAAAACTCGTAAAATTAAATATAAATTTGAAGTTTTATAGAAAATTTTTTATAAAAAAATGTATTGATTTTTTTTTTTTTTTAATTTTTGTTTTATAGAAAACTTTTTTAAAACAGAATTTTCTTTTCATAAAAAATGTTACATAATTTATTTATTTTTTTTTTTATATAAAATTATCTTTCTGCTGAAAATCTCCTTTTTTATAAACAATTTTTCTATAGACGAATTTGTAAGAAAAAAATATATATATATATATATTTAAAAAATTCATCAAAATTGCTATAGAAAATTTTTATGAACTAATTTTTTAATAAATTTCTGTCTAGAAAATTTTCTATACAAAATTTTTCGTATAGAAAATTTATAGTTAAATTTGATTTACACTAAACTCTTATAGTATATAAAAAATATTTATAAGTTTTTAATCGAAATTTATTTATTGCAAAAAAAAATTAATCAAATATTTTCTATAAAAATATCACTAAATTTATCGAAAATGAAAATAAAATGTAACGAAAAAATGTTCAGTGAAATACCTTAAAAAACCTATTTTTTAGCTTAATTTAATAAATTATAACATATTCTTTTACTTTTGTTTTCACTTTCAAATCGGTTTGTATTAGGGACCATGAACTTTCAATACTGTTAAATTTACTTTTCGATTTTCTTTCTTAAACTTTCTTTATTGTTGCCTCTTTTATTTTTCCCTCCTTTTTATGTTAAATTTTCTTTTTTAAGAAATATTTGAAAAAAGAAAATCCTTTTCGTTAAATTTTCTTTTTAAATAAATATTTCGTTAAATTTTCTTTTCTATAGAAATTTTTCGTAAAATCTTCTTTTTAGAGTAAATAGTTTCGTTAATTTTTTTATAGAAAATTTTCGTTAATTTTTATTAAAGACAATTTTCGTTAAATTTTTTTGTAAACAAAATTTTTTATTTATTTTTTTTTTATATATTAAAAAAATTTTCATAATTTTTTATATGAATTTTAGATAAATTACTTTCGAAAAAACATATATTTTAAAGGGATGGGGGAACCATTTTTTTATCTAATCTCCAACTTTAATCCTTTAGAAACTTTTCGGTTTAATTTAATTGATGCCATTTCATTAACAATATTCCTTCCTCCTTATTTTAGAAATCCAAAATATTAATCAAAATCCTCACTAAATTTAAGGGTTACAAACACTAAGCTCAACTAAAAATGCTGCTCTTAATGCTACTCCATCTACTCATCCTCTCTCTCTTATACAAAATTTTTATAAAATAAAAAAGTACGATTTTAAACAGAATTTGTATGCGGAGTTCGTTTTTCATATATATATATATATATATATATATTTTTTTTTTAATGTCGCTTTGTTAAGAAATATAATGTTGAAATACAATATACACAGAAAAAAATCCCATGCACATTTGTAAATACAAAAGCAACAACATAATAAATACACGTTCTTAAAGTGCGTTGCAATGCAATAATGCCGGCAACAACCACAGCAACAACAAGAAAACAAAAGAAAAACTTTATCAAAGAAGTCATACGGTACCAAATGTTAGTTAGTGGCTACAAAAAAAAGTGGTTGGTCCCCCCATCACATGGCTGTGAATATGTTTTGTATTCTCTCCATCATTGCAACTTACATACTTGTACTCGAAGCAACTATGATGGAGAGCTTTGTCTTAAAAGAGAAGTAGGGTGAGGGTGGTGGTGGATGTTTTGAAAAAAAAAAAAAAAACAGAAAGTGTTTTTTATTTTT
>MINK01172097.1:12646-26304 GCA_001735545.1 Phormia regina
TTTTTTTTTTATTATTATTTTGTTTTGTTCTGCTATTTTTTTTTTTTTTTTAGAGAGAAGAGTGTTTTTTTGGGGAAGCAAGAGACTACTAAGAGTGGTTGTTTGTGTGAAAATGTTTTGCATGGAATTCATATGCATGTACGTTTATGTTGTAAGTGTGTTTTTATTTATGTACAATGATGGAATTGCGCACTTTGTACTCCTTCTCCTACATACATTCATACATACATCTAAACATACGAAAAGTACTTGGAGAACATGTAAAACATCATAGAGAATAAAACATAAACAACAACAAAACAAATAATGTATACAGACACCACATTATAATTCAACAACAACAACAACATTATATTTATGTATTTTGTTGCTGATTTTTTTTTTTTTTCATCGTCTCATTCTTTTTGTTATTGCTTAAATTTGTTGTTGATTATGTTTATATGCAGCATATATAATAAACAGAGATGTAAAACAGAAATTTTAAAATTCGTATAAAACAAAAATTGCACATTTTATCACATAATATTGAAAACATTTACTAAAATACCTTTTCTGCACCCTAAATAATCATGTAATAAATAAAATTATTATTAACATTTCCATCTCTGTCTTATGCTGGTTTCCATTCTGGGTGCTGGTGGTACGTGGAAGAACAAGCAACTTTAAAATATAAAAATAATAATTTTCAATTATTTTGTCTTCCTTTTCTCTGCTTATTTTGTAAATATAAACTTATGTCTAGACTAGACCAGACTAGATTTTAGTTGAATTTAGTTGTTTTATGTTTTTCTTTTACTTAAATCTTTGGACTTATAGAGAAGAAAATACAAAACAAAAAAAAAAAAAAAAAAAAAAAAAAAAAAAAATAAAAAGAGCTTTTGTTGCAAAATAAAAATGCTAAACCAAGAGGAAAAACTACAAAATTAGCCATAACATATGGCCAGTTATAAAAAAAAATAATGTTCGTTCTATGGCTTTTATAAATAAATACATTTTTTTTTTAAGTTTTCTTAAAAAACTTTTTTGTCACATGTAAAAGGATGTGGTGGTTAGACGTCAACACATTTACGATATTATTAATTTCTCCTTAGATTTTGATGTTGTATTGAGAGAGGGTGGTATTGTGTAGAATAGTTAGTTATAAAAACTAACTAGCAGGACACATGTCCATTAACGACATTTTCATCGAGGATGTCGTCGAAATTTGTCCGGAAGAAAATGCATGTAGGGGACAAGTTTGATTAAAAGTCTTCTTTTTTTTTGACATATATTGTTCGATGACAACATGACTTAAATGTTCAGCGAAAATGTTGTGAGTTAAACCAAACAAACGACATGCTGCATGACAATGTCATCAACAACTACGTTTTTTTAAAAATCAGATAAATAAAAGCATTTTTAAAATCATTAAAAAATAGAGAACGCCGTAGATGAAGTGGTTAGTGCGTTTGACTATTCAATAAGGAAACGAGGAATTGATGGCCTGGAATCAAATCTCGGCGGAAGCCAACTCTTTTTTAATTTATTTTTCTTAATAAGGTTCATGTCACCAATATTTGTTTGGAGTCGTTGATATTTTCTGAAAGACACGGCCTGCTGGGTAGATAAGTTCATAGGTATGTATTTCTAAGCCAATATGCTTTAAGAACGATGTTATTTAGAAAATTTAATTTGGCTCAGGAAGTATTTTAGTTTAAAAGCAAAATAAAATTTAAGTAGATTACCCCAAAAGTGCAAATTGTTTTTTTTTATTTTCCTTTTGTTATTAATGTTTAGGATTTATTTAATACAGACCAATCGCTCTCTGAGAAATAACTTTTCGTTATTTTAATAAATTTTTTTATATAAAAAATATTTTCTCATTAACTACTCACATTTAAACATTTTCGAAAGATTATCAACTTCCCTCTATAGAAAAATTTTCGGAGAGTCACACTACTCCTGAAATAAAAACTATATTTTTTCAGATATAGTTTTTATTTCAGGAGTATTTCTACTCCTTAACCAGGAGAGTATCCTCAACATTTAAACAGTGACTCAAAAAATAGCCAGCAAAAGAGTTAAAATCTCCCTCTCTATGAATTTGATAAAATTTTGGTTCGACTTGTAATAAGTTCAGGCCAAAGAGTTCAAAGTCGAATATTTACGCTCCATCCAAATGAGAATTTTTCACAAAAGTCTTGGATTATTTGTTTACAAAGGCCGATTAAATATTAGTAATGAACAAAAAAAGTTTTTTTTTAATTCCTTTCTGCTTATGCGAACATGAAAAAAAATTTTTAATTAATTTAGAGTCATAGGTGCTTCCAAGTTTCCTTGTGCTATCATTTAATTTTAAGTTATGATCTTTTTAACAAGATATATTTCTACTGGAGCAGGCTATGTATCCAGAAAAGATTCTTTTTAATTTTATAATAATCTATGCCATATGGATAAAATTAAAAAATTTTAGACAAATATTATTTGATAAATTAATGTGCAAATCTGATTTTTTTCAACAAGATCTTGAAAAATAGAATTACTAAAAGAAACACCCAAATCAAAACATTTAAATTTGGAGCATATATTTATTAAAATTAAATTGTTATTGATTTAAAAATATGGTAACATGCAATTTAAAGTTTATAAAGCAGAAGTAGGATCTTTTGTATATTTAAACTACTATTAGAAAATGTATATTCGTTGGTTTTTTAGAAATGTTTTTGAAAATTGCAAACATATAACAATCTTTACTTTAACAAAAATATCTTGCAAAACATCTTATGAATAAAATTGTTTCATCTGTGGAATATTTTGTAAGTTATGGTAATGAAACATTTGAAAACTTTGCCTGTTTCCATGTGTAAAATTATTGTTCAGGCTTTTTAAAGCGTCGTTAAAGACCATTATCATCAGTGTTTTCTCAGAAATCATCCCAATTTAATGGGAAATATCGTACAGATTTTGGTTTAAATTAAAAGTTTTCGTTTCTATATTATATGAATACTTGACTTGTTTCAGTGGAATAAATGGAATTAATACCTAAAACTCTGGCCAAGAAGTTTAGACTTAAGACAGTGTTGAGATTGTTTAGATATTCAGCTTCCATTGTTTTATCTTGTACATTATACTAGCTCATATCCATGAAGGAATATAATTTTTCTAGGAATATATTTATGAATATCTTTTTTTAATTATTTGAATATTTACCGAGAAGATGTTCTATTGATTTCTAATCTTTATCTTGAACCATAAATTTCGGAGTATTCATTGAAATAAAAATGCATTCTCCCAGTTTATGCACCAATAAGACAATAACTCCCAAACACATTCACACAATTTCGCAACACAATTGGGGGTGAAATTTTCACCTGATATCGAGCAAGAGCAAATACCACAACAAATCTCTTCGGTATGGAAATGTTAAAAAACTGTTGATTGCTTTCTTTATGATCTGAGAGAATATAAATTCCTGGATTCCACATTGACTTTAGATTACGAAAATTTTGAAGTTTTATTAAGAAATACACGGCCTTAATCGTAGTTTTTTTATTAGTTATGAATTCGGATAAGCTCCTCGAATACAAAAGTCAAATCAAAAGGATAACACAATTTTTCAAATCCGCTAAGAGTTGTGTGGACCCAGTCGAAGCATTCAAATATAAACGGTCACTTGCTTGTTGTGAAATCCGTCACTGAGGAAGTGTACAATAAAATTTTTGTTCCAAAAAGGCCAAAATATTATCAGCACAAAAGTCGAATTCTATGGTTTTTCGTCATAAAACTCATTAATACAATTAAAAATTTGTTCAGAACTTTTTTTCTAATATCATCATTGCACACTTTTCGTACTTTGAATTATAAATATTTTTGGTACTTTACACATGTTTTATTATTTAATATACATATATAACTAATAAAATTAATACTATTATGCTAATTAAATAAATTTTTCAAAATCAAATACAAATAAAAAAAAAATTATAATTTCAATGGAATTATATTTTTTCTTAAACTATGACTGATTTTAAAATGTCTTTGTTGAAAAGAAAATTTTCAATTTTAGTAACCTCTAAATGACAAACTCAATATAATTTCCATTAATTGAAAATAAATTTAAACAGTTTTATAAAATTTTCTTAAAAAAACTTGATTTTTTTTCCAATTAAATTCTTTGCACAATTTTTTGTAATGATTAATGTTTAATTAAGATTTGTTTTTGTTGTTTTTTTTATGAATTCCGGTTATAAATTTCGAAATTTTCTTAAACTTATAGTTGTTGGTTTTTACGATCGTACAGAAATTCAAGCACATTTTTCGTTTAGTTTTCTATTTTTTTTTTATTTTTTATTTTATTATTATATTTTTTCTCAGAGCATAGTTAAGAGATTAAACACCTGTACAGTTAAAAGTGTCTAATGTCTGGCGGTTTTTTTTCATGTTTTTTTCTTTTTCTTTGTTTTTCTTTTTTGTCAGAACATTGATAACAACAATACACATGCTGCTTTATAAGGGTATGAAGTAAAATAAATGAAAAGAAAAAAGCAAAAAAAACAGTAATGACAAAGTAATGTCTTGTCTTTTCGTTTTATTTTTCATGTAATAATAACAAAAACAACATAACACAACTGTTATACAAAATTATTATACTTAGTTGGTGAGATCAAAAACACAAAATTGTATTTGCTTTTGTTTTGCTAATAAATTTTGTTTGTTTTTCTTTTCTTTTCAAGTTTTTACCATTCACTAAGGGCAAAATAATAATAACCAGGCACAAAGGTTGATAAAAAAAAACACAACACAAACACACACACACACACTCGCTTTAACAAAGTAAAATATTAAAGAAAAGAAAAAACAACAACCAGACAGTGTCTTAAACTGAGAGTGGTTAAACCGGAATTTTAGTTTTGGTACCTTTTTTTTGTTGGTTTTTACAAAAAAAAAATGTAAAACAACAAACATTTTTTAAGGATTTTTTTTGTTAAATGTTTGCATGTAGTTGTTGGATTTTTTTTTTTAGTAAGGTAAATGAATTTTAAGGAATTTATTTTGAATTTACCATTTTGTTTTAATATATTATTTAAATAAATTAAGTTTTCACTCTTTTAACTTAAATCATTTTAATTTTTTTGCAGACATTTTACCCCTACTTAATATTTTAACTTCTTATTAAACACCATTTTTTTAATTTTCACTATTATTAAATTTTCTTCTTTTTTATATTTTTTTTTTTTCAATATTTTCTTTTAAAGGAAAAATCTTATTCACAATTTATTTTTAATAATAATTCTTTTTATTATTAATTTATTTTTCTATTTACGAAGCGGCAAATTGTAGTTATAGAAGAAAATTATGAACAAATATTTATTTTTTTTTTCTGTTTTTGTTTTAACCAAAATAACACACACACGCACGCGACAACCATCCGTTTAGTTAAACACTAATAATAAAACGCAACCTACACTTAACGACGTACGAATATTTACTAAAGTGATGCCATTGAATTATTATCTCATTCGAACATTCTCACGCTCTTTGATAGTTAAAGAGCTACAAGTGCTGCCAAGTTTATGTTAATAATGAGCGATAATGTAAACAAAGTTAATTACTAATAAAAATTTATTTTTGTTTGAATTTATTTTATTTTGTTTTTACTTTAGTTTTTCTTTTTTCACTTTATTTTTTTTCTTAATATTTATTTTCCAGAGAGAATCAAGTGTTATTGTTGTGTGTATTTTCTTATCTCTTACTACAGGTATGTGTGTTATGTGTGCGATAAGGGAGAGAGGGAGAAAGATAATGGATAAAATAATAAAAACAAAATTTATAGCATGCTAGTTTTAAGGGAGCTTAGTATTGCCAGCATGAAAATTTAAGCTAATAAAAGCTCAAAGCATTTAAAACTGTAAATTTCAAAAGATAAAAACGTTAAATTTTGATTACGAGAAATTGAAATTTTGAATAATTTTTGACAAAATGAAAATATTAGAAATAAAAATCATTAAAGTTTATTTCCTTTTAATATTGTTTTTAATATCTTTGACTAAATTTAAAGGAAAATAATTTTGCCAAAATGGAGTAAAACTAATGAGAAAATAAAAATTTAAATATAACAAATTTTGAAGCAAAAAAAAATAATAATAATAATTTTATTTGTTAAAATCCCAAATTTTTACAAGAAATTAATTAAAATTTTAATTTTTACTAATATTTCTAATTTATAATGAGTTATAAATTGTCATGTCATAAAATTGTTCAATGAATAAAAAACATTGTTATTGTTATGATAATAGGACACGATAGCATATTTGAATAGAATTTGTAAATAAGTATTTTCTCTAATTTGTGAATAAAAACAAAACTTACAAATTGATTTAATGAAATAAGGAATGCGATCGAAAAAATCTTAGCACACATTTTGCCTCATAACTTTTTTTTCGAATCAAAATTTTTGTTCATCCAGTTATTTGTGAAAAATATGTCAGTTCTTATTTTTAATGACAACCATGTTGATTTGTTGTGAGTATGATCAATATGAGTAACGAAAAAGATGTTCGTGCTATAAACTATTAAACAATTTCCAAAAAAAAATACAACTTGCTCTTTCAAATAATTGCCAAAGAATTAAATGAAGGTTGTCATCTGTTTCCAATGCTATTAATATCAAATTTCATACAAAAATTCTCATTTTTTAAAATACACAATGTACCAGGCGCGGATCCACGGGGAGGGAAAAAGGGAAATTTCCCTCCCCAAAATGTATAATTGTAATGCAAAATTTGTACTAAATCATAATAATAGTTGTGAAAATCATTCTATTTTCCTCCCCCAAAAGCATGTGCTAGATCCGCGCCTGTACTGTACTGATAGATTTTTTTGCAAATTCCTTTTCAATTTTTTATGTTGATGATCCTCAAGGATATGTTAATATAAGTTTTTGATCCTAAAATTATATTAACATAATTAAGCAATCGAAATGTCCTAAATAATTCCTGGTTTGGCAAGTTGCAGCAAAAGAAGCAAGTTATTTGTTACAGTGGGCTCTATAAATATCGAAAAATATAACAAAGGATGTTTGCAATAAAAACGTTTTCCTTTCATAAGAGAGCACGTTGGTTCTACATATTTTTGATCTGATTTGGCATCATGTTACTACCTAAGAACGCTCTGCAGTGGAACCAAAACAATTAAATTGTTTATGAACTAAAAGAGGTAAATTCTCTAAATTATCTGAAGCTAAGAACAGTAAAGAGATATTGGACTTTTGTGAAAAGAAAATTGACGAGGACAAAGAAAGTGTTCCAAAGTATTGAAGATTTATAAAGGAGATGGACAGACTGTTCCAAAACATTGACCGAAGCTACAATCAAATCTCATATGAAAGGGTTACCGCAAAAGGCCTACAATTTCATAAATAGTAATTATGCTTTTCTATAATTTGTAGTATATTATCAATTAAACGAAAAAAAGTCATAGATCAACGGTTTCTAAATTTTTGAATTTTATGTATGTTAAGATTTTTTCGATCGCACACCTTATATCTTGTTTTATGTGCAACAAATTTATCTTTACGATTTAAGAATAAAAAAATTAAATTTTTATTGTTTTAGAATTTTTATAATTTTTAGAATAAAATTTTAAATTTTGTATAAAATGCCATTATTTTTAAAAAGTAATGCAATTTCAATTAAAATTTTTCAATATTTATAATAAAATATAAAAATTCAATATCTACTTTATAATCCTCCTTAGTTTTACAAATCACCATTTATCGCTACAACTAAAGTCATTTAAAACAAGTGTATTAAATGGCTTAGTACTGGTTTGAATGAGAAACCCCGAGCCAAAAAAAAAAATATGTGTTTACCCTGTAATTCTACTAATTCAGTATAACCTAAAAATCTATAAAGTTAAGAAAATATAAATAAATTTTAAGAAAAATATAAAAAATATACATTTCATTAATTAGAAATGAATTTGTAATAAATGTAAGCAAAGTTTTTCCAATTTCAATTTTATTTATTTATTTATTTTTTGTTGTGAATTTTAATATTCCACCAAATTATGTTAATTTGTCTTTATCTCATTTTCCTACCCCTAATAACTATTATAAATGACAGCTCCAATTTTTTAAGCTTTTTTCTTTAACTTTTCATCCCTTTTAGGTAAAAAGAAATAAAGAAAATGAAAAAATAGTAAACCCTGGTGTTCAGTTCATGTCTGTATTTAATCACAGTGTATTGACCCTAAAATTTACTCTTCAATAAAAGTTTTTTTTGTTTTGTTATCTACTACCACTAACAGTAGCAGCATGTGATAAGAAATACATTTTTTTTTTTTGCAACCCTTAAGCAAAAAAAAAAAAAAAATACTTAACTAAAACTTTTAGTTTTCTCTGTATCTAAACTTAAATTAACTCTAAGATAAACTAAGAATTAAGGAAATTGTTTTCTTATACTAAATACCAAGAGTTAATATAATGTTTTAAAAATGTATGAATGAAATTTTATTTTGAACTTAATTTCTTAATGAAAGTTCTTTTCAAAATCACCAAACAAAAAATAAATGCCGGTTTTTTAAAAACGACGCAAACTCAAAGAGTCATTGAGTTTTGTATTAACAGCCGGTCAAAATGTTTGTTTATAAAGCGAAGATGATGGTAAAAGAAATAAAGATTAGAATGTAAACAAACTATTGAATAAACTTTTCTGCAAACATGCATTTTATAATAAAAATATATTTATCGCATGATAGAATTTTTGTTAAAAAGTTTAAAGCAAAGACTTTTCAACTGTAACAAAAAGCTCTGCTATTAAAGAAATTTGAATTTAAATTTCAACAATTCTATTATTGAAGGAAGAGCTATAATAAATAGTACTGGTATCTATATATTTCTTTTTAAATAAAATATTATTTTCCAAGTTTAATAAGAAACTTACTTTAACTTCCAAGCATTTTGATCATATTATTTATATTTATCCAATTCTTACCTAAAATGAGAAAAGAAATATATTTAATTAGAAATTTATATTAAAATATTTAATTAAAGAAAAAGAAAAAGAAGAAAGACAAGTATTATTCATTAAATATTTTTAAAGAAAATTATTTAAAACATTCATATAAGCAGTTTCATCATAATTTATTTAATATATGAAATTAATATACCACCAGTGAACATAAAAAACTAATTAAATTAATTTTCACTTCTATGAATACCTTCCATTTCTCATCTTTTATTTATTTATTATTATTTTTTTTATTTTTTATTTTAGAACAATTATTTTTCAAAAAACACTAGATACTCGCTAAACGGCTTTAAAGGAAGTATCTCATAAATAATATAATATAAATATTAAAGCTTCTAAAAGAAGCTTTAAATATCCATACAAAATTCTCTATCAAAACTTAATATAAATCATTGATATCACGAAATCTTTCTAATTTTTCCAAATAATTTTTATTTTTTTTCTGCAACTTATGAAAAAGTTTACTTTAGTGTCTTATCTATTATATGCAATTTTATTTTCACACCATCAATGACCACTCATGGGTCAGTGGAAATGAAATAAAATAAACATTGCTCACACTCACATACTCACATTTATCATGCTTGTGTTACCATCGCCATCGTTTGCATCATAAATGGAAAATGAAAACAAAATTGAAGAACTTTAAATAAATATAGGGTGTAAGGATAAAGAGGTGAAAGGTTACTTTTGAGAACTTTTGAAACTACGCTATAATCATGACTATGACTGTCGAGACTATTCTATTGTCGAGACTATAGACTTAAATGTATAGTCATGACTATGGACTATACACTCTTTTTTTTTCCATTAGGCAGGTGGAAATCTTTCATAATATTATCATGGTTATAGTTTTAACCACCTCCTATATCATTTAGCAACCCAGCGGCACTGCCTAAAGATTTTGCATAGCAATCTGAGATTTCCTATGCTTTTCTTCCATTTCAAGTTTAACATGAATACTTTTAATCAATGATTATTATTTATCCTATACAAAATATCTTTGATATTAAAAAATGATAGAAATCGGTTATTAATAAAAAATGTTATGGGCTAAAAAATAGAGATACAGGGTGTCCGTTTCATACTTTTCTGCTAATATTTCTGAAACAAAAGTATATACGTCAAGACATTTTGTATAGTGTGAGGATCGTTATAAACCACCCACTCTGTCAACTACCTACCATATAAGATGAAATGTCAATGATATTTTGAACAAATAGTTCAAGGATCTATGTAAACTCGAAAACTAAAAATGGGCGTTGTCATCCAACTTACCGCCCACTCTCCTATATAACCTATAATTTGAAAAAGTTGATGGTGGTTATATAGATTCGTCCAAACCGAATATAACATTATCGCTTTTTTATTTCTTTTACTAAATTTATATTTTCTGCCTAACAATTTTATTCATTACCTTGCAACAATTGTATACATCATTTAAAGATATTATAAGCCAAAATGTTTATAAATTTAGTATAACAAAATGGGACAAGTTGTTTTTGAGTTATGACAACATAAGTAAAGAAATTTTTTAAAAAACTTAAATTTTGTGAAAATGTGCAAATTCATTTAGTTGCTAATAAAATCTTAAATAATCGGTAGATTTTAATGATCGATATCTTATTTTGTTGATCTTATATGTGGCTTTACGATAAAGAAATAAATGTGGACAGGTTATGCCGTTTTCGATTTTTAATGATTTTTTTTAACAAAAAAGCTTGCTATTTTCACGTAAAAAAAATAAATTTTTGTTTAATTTTTTTCTTACTGAGCCAATTGATTTTTTTTTTTTACTGAGCCGATATAGAGGGATTAAAGGCTATGTAAATATAAATTTATTTCAATAATATAGGAGTAACACTTTTAGAGTTATCATTATGTAGAAAAAGGTCTAAAAAATTAATAATTTTATATAATACTTTTACTACTGGAACCATAATACATCAAAATTGTAAAATGTTTTTTTCAAGCCATTAAAATTTCTTCGATTTCGTTTTCTTGTGTAATAAGCGTAACTATAGGTAAGATAATAGTATCTACTATATATTGTCCACTTGTCTATATTCTTTTATATAAGTTTTAGTGTATTGTATTAACACCATTTTTCGTCACACCCTATTTTCATATAATAAATTGTAAAAGCTTATACTCCTCTACAAACATGTAAAATTCATGTGCCACTTTTCAACAAGCAACACAATTAAACAGACAAATACACACACCCTGCAAACCACTGTAAATGACAGATTTAAAGTGCAGCGAACAGAAAATAAAAAAATAAAAAAAAAAAAATGGCAAGAAATGAACGAATACAAATATGAAAAAGACTTGAACAGAGAAATGAATTAAACAAGTGAATGAAAATAATAAAATAAAAACATAATCAAACCAACAAGAAGAAAAATAATAGCAGAACTGTGGAAGGACTATGTAAAGCTACAAGTGACAACCAGGACACTTGCAAAAGGCATGTAAAATGACAATAATTGTGACGATGACATTAAGAGGCTAAATAATTATTTTAATGCCAACAGTTTTTTTTTTCTTTCAATCTTTAGAAGTATTAGCAAAAAAAAAAGGAGAGGATAAAAAATATTAAAAAAAAGAGATACATTAAGTAAATATTAGGACAAATAGAAAAAATGAACTAGTTCCGAAGTGATGAAGAAATGCTTATTTCGTAAGAAGTTATTACTTTTGTCAGCAATAAAATAATACAAAATATTGTTTAATTTCTTCTTTTTAATTTTTATTTTGGCAGCATTTTTTCGTTATCAAATTTCAACAAACTTTAACAATCTTAAACCTTTTAACGTCCAATCTATTTGCGTAACAAATAAGAAGCAGCATAAGGATAAGCGGTATAAGCAGCAGCATAAGGAGCAGCTACATATGGAGCGGCATAAGGATAGGCAGCCGCAACGGGAGCAGTGTAGGCAGCAGCAACGGGAGCAGTGTAAGCAGCAGCAACTGGAGCAGCAGCTACTACGGGAGCACTGTAAGCCAAGGGAGCAACAACACCGGGTTTAGCAGCAGCCAAGGCAATAACAGCGAACAAGCACAAAGCGAACTAAATATAAAAAAAAAATTATTATTAAAAAGAATTTCTATTAAATTTATTTTCTTTATAGGAAAACTTACGAATTTGAACATTTTGTTTGATTTGGTTTTGAGAAAGTTGTTTTGTTTGCAGAACAAATAGAACTGATAACAAATTCGATTTTAATTCTACTATTTATACACTTAAACTTAATTGTGAACTAATTTCATTTAAAAGTGAATTGAATTGCAAATATTTTTATTGCAAATATTTCTTAGCCAGGTCACGTCTTTATGGTTAAGGTTATTTATTTTATTTTAATTTATATAATATTATTGGTTTATAGATTTATAAATAAAAGAATTATTATTATTGTTGTTACTGTTGTTGTTTTTTTTTCATTTTTGGCTACACTTAATGTTTAAAACATATTTTAAATAAAAATTGAAATTTTAAACAAAATCGAACATTCTTTAAAATATATTTTATTGCATTTAAAAGTACAAAGTAGGAAATACATGACATTAATGTTCAGTTATAAAATATATAACAAAATTGTTTAAGCCAAGTTAGTAAACACCACAACAAGCGACCTTAAGTGTGAAGACGTGCTTAGCTTACACACACACACAACAGAAATGTATAAGAAATATACCTGTAGATATAAACGGACATCAAATATAAAAGGGGTACAAATATTTGGCAAATAATATCAGTTCAATAAGATCTGTAAAACAAAAAACAAACCCAAAATCAAAATGTTCAAATTCGTAAGTGTTTAAAAGAATTCTTCAATAAACAAAAAAAAAAAAAAACAATTTTCTAAAACAATAAATAATTTATTTTTTAGTGAAAAATAATAATTAAAAAAAAAGAATCTTTAATGTAAATTTTATTTCAATTCTAGTTCGCTTTGTGCTTGTTCGCCATCGTTGCCTTGGCTGCCGCTAAACCCGGTGTTGTTGCTCCCTTGGCTTACAGTGCTCCCGTAGTAGCTGCTGCTCCAGTTGCTGCTGCCTACACTGCTCCCGTTGCTGCTGCCTACACTGCTTATCCTTACGCCGCTCCCTATGTAGCTGCTCCTTATGCTGCTGCTTATACCGCTTATCCTTATGCTGCTTCATATGTCTTGCGCAAGTAGATCTTAAAGTGAATGGAATACAAGGGATTAGGATTTTCAGTTAAATGAAATGGTGAAAGAATTTGGCTAATGGAATTTATATACAACTGAATGACTGAATAAATCAATTGACTCTTACAGAGTTAAAAACTTAAAAAAATCGAAAATTTTGTGTTTTATTTTATTTATTTTTTCTTTCTGGGATATTTATTTTATAGTTTTAAATATAGAAAATAATTTTCTTCTATAAGAAAATAAGTTTATCGGATTCCTATAGAACTACTAATTTCTTTAGGGTTTGACGTAATCATTACTTTATGTAATCAAGTACAATTACAATTATCTAGTAATTTGTAATTGAAATACAGCTTAATTTTAAATTACAATTACATCTAAAATTCTACACCGAAAAAATTATGAGAAAAAGCATTTTTAACAATCCATTATTTGATTTTAAATTAAATTCTATTAAAAGAGTTATTCGATT